>JASTWP010001327.1:0-78557 GCA_030770255.1 Temnothorax ravouxi
GTAAATCTATCGGATGTTTTTGAAGGAAGGAAAGAGATCGGACATTCTCGACGATGGCACTTTATCGATAGTCCGCGCGCGGTCGTTTAGTCTCGCTCGTAAATTCTTATTATAATTGGCGCGATTGCAGGCAATCCTCGGAAATCGCGATTGGCGACGATCCGCCGTTGCAGCAGCCTTGGACTTTTGAAAAGTCGCCGCCATCTCTATAAATCGTGCGAAACGATGGATGCCCGCGGGCTTATGGTTGAAGTTTTACAGATCCACGTGAGAGAGTTACAAAAAAAGCTAGTAGGAACCGGTAGAGAGTCAGAGTATAGAACTTTGCCGTGTAACGCGAGAACATTTGGCTTAAAGGGCTCGATGTTACGATGTGAACGATTTGTAGAAAAAGTCGCCCGAGTAGATAGACGTTCTGAAATGGCATATAGATCGTCCTTTAAGGATTATTCCGATTAGCTGCACATCGCGTCGAGGAACGTCATTGCTCCGGATTGAGGATATATTCGCAGGAAACATTTAACTGGCGCAAGACTTGCGCACGGAAAATGTCTTATATAACTTAATCTTGATTATCTTGTTCGGATATCTTTGCCGTCTTCCACTATAAATTGTACAAAATCTGTGCGAAATAAGGTCACGAACTGCAGGGGGAATGCTATCTGCATTTCGCCGGGAACAATTCTTCCGTGGCCATAATTCAGCGCTGCCAGTGAAAAAAAGAACGGACAAGTCGTAATTTTCACTCTTTCGCGAAATAGATTCGAATATTCGAAAATTAATGCAAGATATTTTATATTCGCAACAGTCGCCGCGCGATGAAATATGGCTCGACCGGCTTGTGCACTTCGCATCGAAAGCGGGTGCGTATGCAGTTTGCAAAATTTCTGCACCCTTTTTTTCATCTCGCTTCGATATCGGTGCGATACGCAGTTGCAGGCACCGTATTGCACATTGAGGTACAAACATTGCATGAATAGATAATTAATATTATATTTAGAAGTAACATTTAAGATGCAAATAATTTTTATATTATTTAAATGTGGCAGCAAATTGTTCTGAAATCTCTTGCAGCCGATTACATTAATTTACGCAGAATTGTAGTGTTTATATATACGAAGTAAAACAATGGATCTTTCGTATGCATAATTAACCGTCTCGTGGAGCAGCTTCGGGAGTCGAATACGATTAAAGGCTTTCCTGTTTTGGCTTCCATTCTCGTTGTTATCGACATTCGATTGCCTTCTGTCGTTCGCCTCATTAGCTCAATACAGTTGTTTTTTTAAATAAGTGCATAATCTTTAACGTTTTATTATATTGTTTCATAAGTTACTCAAAATCCTCGTGTTGTTCGGGGAATTCAGGGGAATTTTTCGTAAACATATATTTTTCAAATCAATAGTCACGCGCGTTATTTAAAAAAATTTATTTACCGCGTATCATGGCTTTCTGTTGACTTGCGTCAATACTGTTTTGTCAGTATATATATCGCGGGTTATATATAGGGTTTCACGATTGATACGATAAGAGTGTTCTTTGTCGTGTTACGAATACCTTCCCTATCGACACGCACTGTCTCTCTTTTTCTCTCTCACCCTCTCACATTCAATCTCGCACATTCTTTTCGGGATAAAAGTTTCGACGGAAGAGCACTTCGTTTTCAAGCTTTCCCATTTCCGTTTCCACCCCGAGCCGCCTTACGGCTTACGGTCGCCGCAACAGAACGCCTATTTCTCGACTCCCGATTCAGCAAGTCGCGTATAGAATAGGTAGCTGCCTCAGCTACGGTTTAGTAGCGGTCTACACTTCGCGGAAGTGCATTTACGTATTGTTCGGCTGGCTCATCTTTCTTTTCCGAGTTGAAAGCGTGCCCAATCTACATATCTGGCCCCGTGTAAATTTCCGGCAGTGCACGCATCCTGCCGCTCGCCGCTTCTGCTCCATTATTTGTAATGCTGAGGCTGCTTTCGTAATATCGACATCAGTTGTGATTTCTACGCGTAAAGTCACTGCGAGATTGTATCCGCTTTTATTTAGAGGCGAACCTTTTGCGGGTAACGACGCGCGTTACTTTTGAAACGAGCTTCGTAGAGTACCGACATGTATCCTTCGACTTGGTCGTTTCTCTCTTAGATAAGAGTGCACTCAATTTATATATGTATCCTCATGAATATAACATTTTTCCTGTTCTTATTTGTACTGCTTTATGTATGATCAGTTGCATGCATTGTTAGGTCTGATTTTGTTGAAAATCCTTCTTTTTTCTATTAAAATTCTTCGGAACAAATAGAGAACTGTAGAACTAAAAGTTAGTTGCATTGAAATTGTGATCTTGGCAAACGAGATAAGCCGCATGTTTTAAACAGTAGGATGCAGGAGGTCAAAGTTTATGACCCATGCAACGATCGTGTATTACGACAAAAGTCGCAGTAACTAGATTCGCAATTTTGGGATGATCGAAATTCGCCTTGTTATACAAAAACATAGCAGATTTTCCCCTTTGCTCGTATTTCTCAAATTACTATTGGCTGAGAGAGTTGCGAGCTTTTCGGAGCATGCGAGCCCTTGTCGGATTGGTTTGTCACATGCTTGTGTGTCACACGTAGGCAAATTAGTGTAATTTCGGTCGGAATTTATGCCAAACTAATCATGTATAAACGATATTTGTTTACGTATTTAGCGGCATGTAGTAGTATCTACAATAGATATAGATATAATCCGCGACGCGTGTAATTAATGTGAAATTATTCGGGCCAGAACGGTCCGATTTACGCGGCGTTTCTCGTCGCGTTTATCCCTTACGATTGATGAGGTGGCGTTCGTAACATGCGGATAACTTTACGAATGAAGTGTGTATGGGGTGTGCACGCGAGATAATTATTAGCCGCTAATTTGCAATCGCCGCCATCTGCTTAATGGCTATCGTATATGCATGCGGCATACTTGATAATTTATTAACAATGCATGCATAAGTACGCGTGATTACGCTCGTCAACAGAATTCGACGAATAAATTCTGTAAATTTCGTCTCGTAATTACGCAATTATCGGAAAATCATGATTTCTGCGAAATATTCTCGAGGAGCTTTCATTAATATCTATTTCGTGTTGCTGTTCTTATTCGTATAATTGCTTTTTATATAATAATAAAACTTGATTCGATTTTTGGCGCATTGGAAAGAAATAGAAATAAGAATCAAAATTTATCTGTACAGATTTAATTAAATTCGTAATTAGACGCAATGTTGCAAAGATAATATTATGATAAAGATTAATCTTTGCATTTTAGCATGATCTCCGGCTTACAACTTAGATCGCTGTTAATTGAAGAAGTTGACACGGACATGCGGCTTTTAGGGATCCGAATTCCGTAACTTTTGTTAAATAGCTCAGCTCAGGGACGCTGTGTAGCAAATTCCTCAATTAGGACTTCCAACTTAGAGACAGCTAAAAAGACTACGTGGTCCCCGGTATTTTTAGCTGAAATTGTTTACTACGTTCGATTGAAGAATTTAATGTAACGCTAGATATTACTTTATTTTAACATGTTGGATTACATCTGCGATCATTTAAGTAAAAGTAAAAGGTAGAAGTGTGATGGCAAATCTTGTTGTTTTTGAAATGAATCAACTGTATTATTGCACCACTATTTTATGCACTTCTGCCTAGTTATAGACTTCCTACTTAATCAAAATTTAACGAATAAATTGTATAATAATGCGCTATTTATGCACTCTCCAAATTCATAATAAAAAGCGCCCATCTCGTTTAATCAAAAAAAATTTATTTTTAATAGGGAGACTGAACCTCCCCACATGTTAATTACAAGATTCTGAACAACATATACAAGATTTATGTGGTAATTATGCGCTTTTGCATTAGAGTAATTTTAATTTTTTGCGCTACATCTCCTAAAGGACTTCCCTCTTGAAACAAACAGTAATATTCTGTTATAACTCGTTAGAAATTAAAAATTAGATTACTGAACTATGCACAATAAATACCCCAATTATGTGTTCATATCTTAAGATAATTTCGATTTTTTGCGCTACATTCCTTAAAGAATTTTCCTTTTATATTATAAAAATAAAGACGAAAATAACCCACTTTGGGGCCCACGCGTAACTAAAAATCGTAATTAGCTATTCTATCTATTTCAAAGATTTTTAAGTTATACTACTAGTCAATTCTTTCAATTAGTTCTGTCGATATTCAGTTACGCGAAAATAATTTTCACTTAAGGGGCACTAACCAAAATGTTAATTATAGGCTTACGATATCCAAATAATTTGATTATCTAAAATCGTGGGCACCAAAGTGGTTTATATATTTCTCAGAGTACGGATGAAAGCATCCACATCTCTAATGTGTTTACACATCTCACAAGTTTATATAAATTCTGATAATATTTTACTATAATATTGTTTTACTATAATAATACTAACAATATTTTATATATATACCTAATTTATCGAATTTTATCGATAAAATTTTTTTTGTAGATTTGGAGGACGCATGAATAGCGCATTATTATATAATTTATTCGTTAAATTTTGATTAAGTAGATGGGGCTAAGCTAGGCAAACGTATTTTATGCCATATTTTCTCTTGTTTACGTACATTCCACTGCGTTATTTCGTAATTTCCAATAATGCAATTGTAACACGCTATGGAGCTCATTGTATTAAATCCACGTAATACAGTTTTATAAAAGCTGCATTATCGCGCTTAATGCACATTTGTTTCACGGCAATGGTAGGAATTGAAATCTAAAGCTGTTGGAATATCCTTTCGCAGGACAAATTAACCAACACCAACCGTTTTATAAATCGAAACGTACTAGATAACCACGTATCGCCATTTTGTGTCCATTTTACTGTAAGCTATATATGCGAATTTATTGCCACTATAGATTTCGACAAGCTTTTCACGTATAGGCATACCACACATTCACTCCGTTGCTATTTACTGCCACATTGTATCTGTTTAATCAGATTCACCCTAATGACCAAAAGTATCTGACACCAGCAATTATGTCAAAAAAATGCAGCTTACAGAATAAAAAGTATATTACGCGTAACATGGATTTTTGCTATAAGTATATGGGTCGTACGGTTTTTCGACTTTTGTCATTCATCAATATCGGAAATTTTTACGCTAACGGAAAGTTTTATAAAATATAGTATTTTTACGTTGCATTTTAACGCAAGATTTCCATATTTCTATTTTTACTATAATAATTTGACGATGCATTGATAATGCGACGATATCTAAAGAAGTTATGTATCTATAACATACTAAATTATAGAATATCGATATAAATTAACATGATATAGTTTTCAATTTTATTTAAATACTTGTTTAACGTCAGATTGTGACATATCTGAGCTAGTTAGATATCATTATTTTCATGGGAATATCAGGAAGAGTTTGTACAAAGAATTAGGTGCACAGCATGCGGGTAGGAATCGGGGACAGCAACTTTCCGAAAACCGGGAAGAGCAGCATGGCGCAACATTGCCGCTGGTGTAGCGCTGAATCACGGCTGCATCTGTCGTATATTAGTTTCCATTTCAGTTTCCAGCTATATACGGAGAACTCTCGAATTTTCCTCTTTCGCCTCGTGTGCGCGCGCCCTCCCGCTCTGCCTCATCGCGAAAGCGGCGATGAGGATATTTCGTGGCGTCATTACGTAGCCACTTACAAAAAAAAATATCTTACACCGCAATTGCTTAATTAGAGATACTAGTGGTCTAATTATGCTCAGGGATGGTCTGCGGAAAGTAGGTAGTTTCGTTGCACGTACAAAGAAAGAGAGAAAGAGAGGGAGGGAGGGAGGGAGGGAGGGAGGGAGAGAGAGAAAGAGAGAGAGAGAGAGAGAGAGAGAGAGAGAGAGAGAGAGAGAGAGAGAGAGAGAGAGAGAGAGAGAGAGAGAGAGAGAGAGAGAGTCTCATGCAAAATTTTGTCTGGCGGTTTTTCTCGCCGCGTACCAATAGCGACTAATTTTTGCGCGCAATTTTATACGAATGTGACAATTTACGTTTCACTATTACTGTACGAATAAAATCGATACAGTTTTTTAGCGTGGATAGGAATAATTTCAACTGCAAAAAAAGTACAAGCATATCTAAATAGGGCGGAATTAGTTTATCTTTTAGATCACTTTCAATTTTTCATCTATTTGTGATTTATTTACATTAGTACATGCAAGAGACATATATTGATAAAAAAATATCTACTAATCGTGTATATGTTTTATATATTTTTAACAAATTTTTGTTACAAAATTAAAAGTATTTCTTGATTGATCTTTAAAACTCTTATACAATAGAAAGCTCTTTTTTTTTTAATTTTGCGGCAACGATTTTACGTATGTTTTCCACATTTATACGTGATTTATACGTACATATACGTACTGAAGCATGTATATACCATCTGTTACTTGTAGCAATCCTGTGGAAACTTCAGATATCGCCAAGGATAAGTCCCTAAGGGCTAATATCGTTATTTCTGACTGCCTTTAATAGCTAACGTTGCGACAACTTTGTCTCGAATGGTCCGTATGATGACTTTCATGAAAGGAAAAAGATACAGAGTAAAAACCATTATAAAGAATCATCTTGTAAGATTGTAGTGCGTGAGAAGAAATAGAGATAAATTCTTATTGTGTGAGGTGGATATCAAATATATTAAGAATAAGCTGAAAATATATTTACGATACTAAGTTTTAGAAAATTATGTAATTTTTACAACGCCACACATATGCCGAGTTCGAGAAATTAAAGTAAAATTATTTTACAAAGAATTATAGGATTTGTCTGTTAGGAAGTTGGTTATAGGGCGAAACTATTATATTGCAGAGTACTTGTATATATTATTTATTTGGCACTGTCCGCGTTATATACATAAAACAAAACTGGCTTGAACAGAACTAGCGTGCACACGCGGAAGCTACCGGAAGGAGGAGGAAGAAGAACATAGAGTATTGTATAATAGAAGGTAAACTCGAAAAAGGAATAGCCCTCTGTCTAGTGTTCCTAAACTGTTTATAACTAGGACCTAATATGCACGAGCACACGTAGATCTGATTCTGACACCCCCTCTATCGATGTGTGCTGTGCGATCTCATATATCTCCTACTCTTAGTCTAGTTGTAACATAGAAATACATTTGAAATGTTTATCTTTTGACAAAGATTTGGTTAAAATATCGGCAATCATTGACTCTGTTCTTAGGTATTGAATTGTTATCACTTTCTTTTCTACGAGTTCTCTAGTGAAATGGAAACTAATATCTATATGTTTGCTTCGTTTATGAAATACCGCATTTTTCGATAATTCAATTGCACTCTGATTATCACAATATACGTTAATTGAGTCTTTTACAAACTTCTCGAAACCCATGTACGTTAAGAGTCTTTTTACGTATATTACTTCACGCGATAATTCAGCAAGCGCAGCATACTCCGCCTCCATCGTTGAAAGAGCCACCGATGCCTGTTTCTTCGACTTCCAACTAATTGGACCGTTAGCTAATATGATGATATTTCCTGTACATGACTTCCTGTCATCAGTATCTCCTGCCCAATCCGAATCAGTATAGGCTTTGAGAGCGTTTTGGTCTTTAATGTACTTGATACTATAGTGTGACGTTCCCTTCAGGTACCTTAATACCCGCTTTGCCAAACTCCAATGTAGTTCACCTGGATCGGTACAAAATCGGCTCAAAGTGCTAGCTGCAAACGCTATATCTGGGCGTGTTGCGTTTGCTAAATAAATAAGTCCGCCGACTAGCTCCCTATATGGTCGGTTCTTCATTTCTTCTCGTTCATCTTCGGATCTCGGATTCATTTCCTTTGTAATTCTTGTGCTTGACTCTATTGGTGTCGATACCGTCTTTGCGTCCTCCATATTAAATTTTGCTATTAGTTCCTCAATGTATTTCTTCTGAGAAAGATAAATACTTCCGGTTAAACCTTGTCGTTCGACACATATACCGAGGATATCGTGTATCGGTCCAAGATCCACCATTTTAAATGCTGACTTCAACTTAGATTTTACAAACTCTAATCTTTTGATTTTCTTCGAAGGCTATTATTATATCATCGACGTAACTTAATAGAATGACTCGATCATCTCCTTTACCGAATACATACATGCATGGATCAGCCGTTGTACGTTCGCCTCCATTATTCGTTATATATTTATCAAACGTGTTGTACCATTCTCGACCCGACTGTTTTAAGCCATATAAAGGTTTAAGTAACTTACAGACCTTCGATTCTTCGCCTTTTTGTACATACATTTCGGGTTGCTCCATATACACCTCGTCTGACAGCTCACCCTGGACATAAGCCGATACAGCAACGTCCATTTGATGGACATGCATTTTCTCGTCCACAGATGCGGCAAGAAGTGTTCTGATAGTTTCGTACCTCGAAATCGGCGCGAATGCTTCTTCGTAGTCCACTCCTTCTCGCTGTGTATGTCCTTGTACAACCAACCTGGCCTTAAACTTTTCGACTTCGCCTTTTTGGTTAAATTTAGTTTTAAAGACACAACGATTTGATAGGACTTTTTTATTCTTTGGTCTAGGTACTAAGATCCAAGTCTTATTTTCTATTAAGCTTTTATACTCACTATCCATGGCGGTCAGTCATGCTTCATTGTCATCACGGCTTAATGCCTCTGGAACAGATTCAGGATCTGGAGTCTTCGTGTTGCATGTTTGATATATTTTCTTCGGTCTACCTGGCTTGACCTGTCTTCAGTAATTTTGGACGTCCTCTTCCACGACGAACTTCACCATCTTCGTTAGATGTATCTTGTAACCTAACTTCAGTTGTAGATTCTTCTGGGTTTGAATCTCTGTCCTCTTCTTCGTCTTCTTGATGTTCCTCATCTTGAGAATCTGATTGTTCCTAATAGAATGTTACTCAAATTATTATTAGTCGTATCATCAGGCGTGACCAAAAGATTCCTTCGTTCGATGTGTCGATTAAATCTTGTTTCTCAAAGAACCTTACATCCCGTGCCTTGATTATGGTTCTTGTTCCCGGGTTTCCAAAGTCGATACGCTTTAGACTCTTCAGAATATCCGACTAAGACGTATTCATCACCTTTCGGTTGAAACTTTCCTCTTCTTTGCGCCTTATTCAGTACAATCACTTTGGATCCAATAATTCTAAAGAAACCAACGTAAGGTTTGCGTTTCGTCCATGCTTCAAAAGGCGTTTTTCCTATCCAATGTCTACGTCGGACATCTATTTCGAATATACGTTGCTGCATTGACAGCTTCTGCCCATAGTGATTGAGAGAGATTACCTTGTAACATTATACATCTCGCCATCTCAACAAGTGTGCGGTTCTTGCGTTCTGCAACTCCGTTCTGTTGTGACGTGTATTCGACGCTCAGCTGGTGTGCAATTCCTTCATTTTTTAGAAAACTCTTGAACTCGTTCGAAAGATATTCCCTTCCGTTGTCCGTTCGTAACTTCTTGATTTGTTGACCCGTTTGCTTTTCGACCTTCAGCTTGTAGTTTCTGAATGCTTCAAGAACGTCAGATCGTTTACGCAACATCGCAATTTCGGTATAACGCGTGCGATCGTCTGTAAAGGTTACAAAATATTTAGCACCACCAAGAGATTCGGTATTTATTGGACCGCATATATCTGAATGGACTAATCCCAACACGTCCTTATCGCGATATGTGGAACTTTTAAATGGCAGAGTGTGTACCTTACATTTTGCGCATACTTCACAGTTAAGTTGATCTAGGTTAGTTACAAAGTTCATGCCTTCCACCATCTCTTCCGCTTTTATCTTCTTCAGATCATTGATGTTTACGTGTCCATACCTTTGATGCCATCTCAGTATTCTATCCTTGCTCATTTTTCGCCAACATTGCTTGATCTATCTTCTCATCGACGACGTACAGTTGATTCCGTTTCGTAGCTGTCAGGATCGTTGAACCGTCTTTCCGTTTTATGAGCGCGCGATTTCTTTCAAATATTACTGAATGTCCTTTATCTGTAATACTCGGCACCGATAGTAAATTATTTCGTAGCTCCGGTACGTATAACGCGTCTTGTATTTTTACCGAATTATTCTCGCGTCGATTTGCTCTTAATTGTAAGTTTACATTACCTGATCCGACCGACTTAACGAAATGTTCTCCTGCTGTATACACTTTCGATTGATCGTCTCTATTAATAGTTTCGAATTTCTGTTCGTCATTACACATGTGCCTGGTCGCACCGCTGTCGAGGCACCACACTCCCGATTTCGTAGTGAGTTCTGCATTACACGCGATCGCGGTTAGAGCATTGTCCGTATTGTTTGATTTATTTTGCTTTGGCTTTACGCGGCAATCACGACTTCGGTGTCCGAATTTATCACAGTTATAACATTTTCCGTCAAATTTCTGTGTATTTACTTTCGCGTTGCCATCTTTCGGATTCACATGCGAGTTCACACGCGACTGCTTTCCACGATTGATGCTCCGTCTTGCCAACAACGCAGTCGCTCTTCTTATCACCGTCGGTCGTTTTCGCATCTCGGTCATTCTGTCTCGCTTCTTCTTCTTTGAGCTTTGCCTTGAGAACTTCGAGCGTTGGTATGTCGTCACGTGATTCCACTGGCTACGCTGAAATTTTCATATTTATCCGGTAGAGAATTTAGCAGCATTATGGATAATAATTCGTCTGGAATTTCAATGCCTGCCTCTTCCAGCTGCCCTGCCTTGGTCGTGAAATCATTCACATGTTGCGTTATTGTCACGTTCGGCTTCTTTTCCATCCTCAGCAACTGCTTATATAATGTGGCCTTTCTTACCAGGCCTTTGGATTCGAAGATTCTTTTGAGACAATCCCAGGCTCCTTTTGCGGTCTCTGCCTTCTTTACGTAATTCAGCTGACCGTGTGAAATGCTCAGATTAATTAGCGCTAGAGCCTTCGAGTCCTTCCTTATCCAGTCGTGTGCATTTTCTTGCGGCTTAACCTCTGTGCCGTCAACGTACTGCCACAAATCGTTATACACGAGTACACTTTTCATTTGTACTTTCCACAAGTTCGTAGTTACTCTCCGATAATTTTTCGATGTTCGAGAAACCACTCGCGGACGCCATTTTTGAGAAGCCGTTTTCTTTCGATCAACACGCGCAGTCAATGAAACGCTCCTGGGCCCATAACCTGTTAGGGAAGTTGGTTATAGGGCAAAACTATTATATTGCAGAGTACTTGTATATATTATTTATTTGGCACTTGTCCGCGTTATATACGTAAAACAAAACTGGCTTGAACAGAACTAGCGTGCACACGCGGAAGCTACCGGAAGAAGGAAGGAAGAAGAACATAGAGTATTGTATAACATAGAAAGTAAACTCGAAAAAGAGAATAGCCCTCTGTCTAGCGTTACTACACAATTCGATTAATAACCAGGACCTAATATGCATCGAGCACACGTAGATCTGATTCTGACATTGTCTAATGAGTTTTCTTGAATGACACAGCAGGCGATATAAACGCTGAAAGGTTTTATACAGTTCCACGATCAAGCACGTTCTAGATTTTCCGTCGAGAGAAACGTTTGAAATAAAATTACGTGCTCCACCTTTGGCTTCTCGACATTCTTGACAAAGAATAACGTTCGTATTTTATTTCGTAGCATCATGTACATTCAGTGACGTCATACATGTAGATTCGATGATAACGTACATTGCATAGATCTAAATCAGAAGAAGGTAATACGTAGAGGCACGGAATTTCTTTGAAGAGTGCTTTTGCAAGTCCGATGAAAATAAAATTAAGAAACTAGGAGTTTGGACTATCATATTACATTTTCTCATGAAAAAATGTACATTATCTTGATATATCTTAATTTGTGCTAGCGAAGTATATTTTAATAATTGCACGAAAGAATGTTTCCATAGTCCGTGAATTTTAATTAATGCGTGTCACGAAAATTCAAGGAATTTAAAAATTTTATTTTACAATGGTCAGTAATTTTTATATCGTTAATTTATATATTTTTTTCTATTCTCATCGGGGTAATTCATTTTTCTCAAAATTAGATAAGTTTCGAGAATTCGCACGTAGTTGTTGTATATACAAACTTATAGTGGATAAATTGCAATAGTTTGCACGACACGCGTTTTGCCAGAAAAGCGACAATTAATTTGTTTTTAATATTTTTATATCGATAAGAAATATAGTATACACTGAAAAAAAATAGATCAAAGAAAATATTTTTTCACAATTAGTACCAATGGCCTTATTTACTTAATATAATTACGTATTTATTTAGAATTAGATATTTTTACTTAAATTAAGTAAAGATATCTAATTCTAAATAAATATGTGAATTATATTAAGTAAATAAGGCCATTGGTACTATGTGAAAAAATATTTTCTTGGATCTAACTTTTTTTTCAGTGTATTTTAGAACAAAATTATAAATTACTTTTTATTGACTTATATTATTTTTGCATATACGTGAGAATGTAAAAGAATACGGATAATAAAAATCAATAACCGTATTGAAATTGATACCGATTAAATTATAAATGAAATGGTATATAGAAAAAGATAGTGAAACCTTTGCAGATTCAGTAGTTAGTGTGATTAATTAGTTCATGTTATTTTGCTGGTTTTATCAAATAAAACTTTTAGGGCAAAAATATGATATTTATTGCTGTTAGATATATAGTATTCAACTCATACCTTACATTAAATTTTTCCCCCAATTTTATATACAAAATTTTGATCATTACAATTATTTTATAGTTTCATGTTTTAAATTTATTTAATAAAATTCAATATAAAGTTATAAAAATAATAATAATTAAAAATAATTATTTATGATATAATTCTATATTTATCTTTTATACCATTTTTTATTTTAATTATATTTTATAATTTTATTTTTTATTATAAATACATTTTTATTTATTATTATTAAATTTTAAATTTTTTAATTATTATTTTAAAATCTTTTTAATGTAAATAAAATATTTTTTATAAACTAAAATTTAATTTTACACGATTTAATTTTAAATTATTAAATAATAACTAATTATTTTTACTATTTCAATAAAATTAATTAATTAAAATCATTTATATAATATTTATTATTAATATATATATCCCCTTTCTACCACTCTCTTTATCTTACAACTTTTTTATATTTTTAAATAATTTTAAAAATTTTTTCTTCAAATTAAATAAGTAAGCTAAATAAAGCTACTAGGTTCATACCCTAATTATAGACATCTAATCTCTTATTTATTAACTTTACAAATGATATGCCTGATTAAAAGGATTATTTTGATAGAATAAATTATGTATATTATAAATACCTTCATTATCATAATATATTTAATAAAATTAAACTATTACAAAAAATTTCAAAAATTCTTATGCATCTTACATTAAAATATAATAAAAATTATTTAAATATTAATTTTTTTAAATTAAACTTATTTTAATCTAATTTTATTATAATTTATAATTTATTTACTAAATATTTTATTATTACAAATTTACTTATCTTTACTACCTTATCTTTAAGACTCATCGATTTAATTTTAATTTAATTCTTTATAGAAATTACAAATTTCTTATTTATTTGTCTAATAAACTTAAATTTAAAAAATAAAAACCTAATCGTTTTTTATTTTTTAATTCAAATTCTTGCATCTTTCCCTATTATCATTTGTATTACTTTAAATAATATTTTCTTATATAATAATTATATTAATATATTAATAGTTATAGCTCTAACTATAAAACTAAGAATCCCCTCTTTCACCTTTGACTCCCCGTCATTTCTAAACCTAGACATCGAATTCAACGTACGATTACACCTGGACACCGAAAACTATGAAGCGCACTATCTGGACATCGTCATCGGCAACCTGGGACACCTAGACATTGCATTCAATGTACGATTACACCTGGACATCGAAAACTATGAAGCGCATTATCTGGATCCCGTCATCGGCAACCTGGGACACGTGGACATCGAATTCAAGGTATTAATACACATAGACACCGAAAACTACGGAGCGCACTATGTGGACCTCGTCATCGGCAACTTGGGACACCTAGACATTGAATTCAACGTACGATTACACCTGGATACCGAAAACTATGAAGCGCATTATCTGGATCCCGTCATCGGCAACCTGGGACACGTGGACATCGAATTCAAGGTATTAATACACGTAGACACCGAAAACTACGGAGCGCACTATGTGGACCTCGTCATCGGCAACTTGGGACACCTAGACATCGAATTCAACGTACGATTACACCTGGACACCGAAAACTATGAAGCGCACTATCTGGATCCCGTCATCGGCAACCTGGGACACCTAGACATCGCATTCAACGTATTATTACACCTGGACACCGAAAACTACGGAGCTCACTATCTAGACATCGTCATCGGCAACCTGGGACACGTGGACATCGAATTTAAGGTATTAATACACGTGAACACCGAAAACTACGGAGCGCACTATGTGGACCTCGTCATCGGCAACCTAGAACACGTAGACATCGAATTCAACGTATTATTACACATGGACACCGAAAACTACGAAGCGCACTATGTGGACCTCGTCATCGGCAACCTGGGACACCTAGAAATCGAATTCAAGGTATTAATACACGTAGACACCGAAAACTACGGAGCTCACTATCTAGACATCGTCATCGGCAACCTGGGACACCTAGACGTCGCATTCAACGTACGATTACACCTGGACACCGAAAACTATGAAGCGCACTATCTGGATCCCGTCCATCGGCAACCTGGAACACGTGGACATCGAATTCAAGGTATTAATACACGTAGACACCGAAAACTACGGAGCGCACTATGTGGACCTCGTCATCGGCAACCTGGAACACGTAGACATCAAATTCAACGTATTATTACACCTGGACACCGAAAACTATGAAGCGCACTATCTGTATCTCGTCATCGGCAACCTGGGATACCTAAACATCGAATTCAAGCTTGATTCATAAGAATCAATATATATTATATATATACTTAATTTAACTAAATAGAAATCTTTCTTCTGACCGATAAGTTTATCGACCTTTAATAATTTACCTACTAGATCGTTCGAAATACGCGCGCGATATCGAAACTGGCGATACCTGCGCCGCCAGTGTCGAAAAAGTGAAAGTGACATTTTCTCTGATCACGTGATATATACATCGCAGCGTTAGGAGAAGTATCTTAAAAATAAATTTTCCCATTTGGACTTTGCGTCGCAATATCTCCGCTCGTAGGGCACGTAGCGGAATATTATGAGAGAGACCCCCCCCTAATTGGACCCCAAGCTATCGATCAAGCCTACTTAGAACTTGATCCGTTCACTCATTATATGAGATCTCAACATCTCGAGTACTCGCAACTCGTGCGTTCACGTAAAAGAGTCACGGTGCGGTCTCGCTTCGCGTGTACTTGGCGCGAGACACTACCGTGTCTCTTGACATTTATCCTGAAATATTTTATTTATTTTATTAACTCTTCAAAAAATTATACCATTTTATATAATATCCTTAATAAAAATTCATACACTATTAATCTATCTAATCTTAATTTCATGCTCAATCATCCCCCCTTTCATAATATTTAATTTATATAATTTTAAAATACTTCTCAGATATTCTTCAATTAATCAAACTAGATGAATAATTATTCTAATCCCTATAAAGTTTATAATTTGACTAAAATATTTTATATTTTATTCAATTATTATACTTATTTTATTTATTTTAATCTCCTCCTACAAAATCTCATTTAATTCTAAATATTCCTTTCTTATAACCTTAATAAATTTTATAATTTAATTATAATTATCATTATATGCAATATTGCTAGCATACCCCCTTTCTCATTTTTCTATATAAAATGATACAGAATTTTTATTTTATTACAAAACTCTAATTTACTTTTTATTCTTATCATCATAATACTAAGTTCTTTAATCATATTATACATCTATATAAACATAATATTTAACTATATTTTTCTATAAATTTAAATCTAAACTACAAACATTAAAATTCACCTTTAAAAATAATTTAAGATTATTAATTAAATCTAGTTTATTAATATCCCTAATTATTCTAATTATTTAATAAGATTTTAAGTTCATAAAATAAACTCTAAACCTTCAAAGTTTAAAAAATAATACTTATTTATAAATCTTAATAATGAATTTTTAATTATTAATATTATTTTTAATTATAAATACCCTAATATTATCTCCTTATTTTTCATATTTTTCACAAAATTTTACAAACTTTAATAATTTATTATTCAGACCTTTAATTATAAATAACCTTTTACCTTTATTTATTACTATCTAAATCATTTTTTATAATTAATCATTATTATAATATCACAATATTATATACCACTATTTATTTACTTTCACCATTCCATCATCATTAATTTATTTACACTATAATACCTACAATTAATTATATATTATATATTAATTAATATTGTTACGTCCTGTCGACTCCACGATTTCTTTCTTTCGTGGAATCATTCATTTCATCAGACGAAACATACGGAAACCATAAAATAGCGGTTATCAATTGACGAAGCGGATGCACTCCAACTGTCATCGCTCATTAAATAAGAAATGACGAAACCTCTTCCAGAAGACTCGAGCCTAATAAAATAGACAAATTATAGACTTGTTTGTCGCATTCCATCTAATTTCCACGAAATGAACCACGAAATTTCAATTATCTTGAAATTTCGGGGGATAGGGCGCAATAAATTAGTAACACCATAAGGATCTAGGTGACCTCTCGGATCACGGGAGGGCTGATCTCACGCTTTTCCGTGAAACGCAAATTTGACCTAAGACCCACGCCTCGCGGCGATTGATAAAATTAAGCCTCTGGAAGGGACTGTCAAAGGGCATGGTGATAACGAACTCACCAATGAGCGGCCGCTAATTAGAAAATGCTCATGAGCAACGATGATTTTTGGGGAAGCTCGGCAAAAGATAGGAGGAAAACCAAAAAATACGTCACGATCGGAAGAGAACTCCACCAATCGAATCATACTAAAAATCAATCCCGCCCCCTAAATTCTGTATATAAACCGCGACTTTACGCACTTAGCCTCTCTCTAGTCTTCTATTCCGATCTGGTCTTCTGTTCCGATCCGTCATAAACTGACATCTGAAGTTTTGATCTATTTCATCCATTCGGCTAAGTCTCGCGAATAAAATCAGTGCGCGTTAAGTGCCACCAGCCGAGACCACCGAGCTTTCCTGAGATCTGCGGGCCACTACCAGCCGGTGACGAATATATATATATATATATATATATTCGTCACCGGCTGGTAGTGGCCCGCAGATCTCAGGAAAGCTCGGTGGTCTCGGCTGGTGGCACTTAACGCGCACTGATTTTATTCGCGAGATATTACATATATATATATATATATATATATATTCCAACAATAGTAAGATTCAGCCATTTATTCACCTTAAAGTCCACTCTAAATTTTAAGTTAAAATAACTCATTCATCGTCATATTGACAAATTAAAAATATTAATTAATTGACATTATACTTTACATTTATATACATGTTCTTTTAACCTTTAACACATAAAATTAATTATTCTACGGATTTTACTTAAATTATACATAATAGAAACATTTAAACTTAGTCAATTTGATCGTTTGTGAGTGTCAAGGTTTACGATTATTTAAAGATTTACCTTAACTTCAGTTCTAAATGATATACATAAGGTGTTAAGTAATCACGTTGACACAATTATAACACATGAAAATGTTACGAAACGATAACGTACCTGTTGCATGTTAATTTTCCATTAAAACAATAGTCAAGTCTTAGTAACACCCCATGAAAAAATGGAGGAGATCTGACTATGTCTGATTTGATAAAATGAGATACAACGAGATCTGAAATTCAAGTAAAGTCAGATCTGATTGGATATAATTTTATCTCGCCAGATCTGCATGGCCATATCTAATCACATGCAGCCAGATATGCTGAACTATAATCCGATCTCACCAGATCTGACCATTGCTGCCGTTCGATATTGAATCGCAGATCCAATCGGATCTCTTCCGATCTAATCGGACATTATCTGATTGCTTCAGATCTCCTGAAGTACGAGCAGACGTTATGCCTTAGATCTCGTCGGATCTGAGCAGACCTAGCCAGACATATCTTGATCTCACCAGATAAGACCAATCTTGACTTACAAAATTGTGTTGCTGATCCAATCAGATCTTTTCCGATCTTGCTGGATCTGAGCAGACCTAGTCAGACATATCTTGATCTCTCCAGATAAGTCCAATCTTGGCTTACAAAATTGTGTTGCTGATCCAATCTGATCTATTCCGATCTTGCCGGATCTGAGCAGATCTTGCCAGTATAGAACTTATAAAAATTTCGTTCTCAAATCGTCCATTATTAATTTTTACACCCAATTTTGGACATGATATCAAATATAATATTAACTCTGTAAAGGGGAAGCTTAAATAATTTTTGGTCAAAAAATCAATTAATTTTTATATTAAAAACAGTTTTAATAAATTTATTTCGCCAGTGAATATTTTTTCGCAATAAAAATTTAAACTATATATTTAATTTAGAAATTACATTAACTGACCAAAACCTATGGTCGAAATTAATAATGTCTCGATGATGATCTGAAAATGTGCTGTGTGAATCTGACAAAAAGTTGGCTCACGGTTTTTCAATGTTCATATCGGTAAAAGACGTTATATATATTATTGCCAGTTACGGTCGATTTAAATTACTTTAATTGTTAAAAACAGTTTTCTCAATTTTGAAACATTAACATATATAATAAATATAGTCTCTGCCAATTTGATAATAATTGTTAATTTTGACACCATATTTAGAATTTATTATAAATATTCCATTAAAAAAGTACCGTGCAAAATTAATTAATAATAGGTAAATATAAAAGATTAATGTGTATATATGTATATATAATACATAAATCTTTTAAATTATTTTGCAAACATACCTTATAATTTAAACTGATAAAATAATATAATCACATATAAACTTATATAGTCATATAAGATTATATATGATCAGATCATAATGTTGGATCTCAAAGTATCCGATAGATGGCGTCCGACGGAATCTGATTCTCGTATTTAAAATTTGATGAACAGTGGTATAAGAACGGTATCAGACACGGCAGTGTCGTGCTAAGTTGCGCCAAGTTATGTAAATCGTGGAACGGCACAACTTTTGTATCGTGCATGGAGTCCACTTTTATAATAAAGTGGCACATTTAAAAAATAACATTTAAAAACAACAATTTTCTGCAGTGGATGGACACCGGATCGGATCAGATCTACTCATGTCTGATTAGATCTGAGCAAATATAATAGATTATTCTCATATCTGACATATCTGACTCTATCCGCTAGGATCGGATCAGATCTACCTATCATATCTGATTGGATCTGATCAGATAGGGCCAATATTTTGATCAAACCAGATCTGAGTGAATTGGATCTGATGAGATCTGCTCAAATCTGTTCAGATCTCTTCCATTTTTTCCCGGGACAAGAAAATTATAACATTTGACCCACGGTTTTTCGGTTCCCCCCCCTTTTATATATTCTCGCGGAAAGTCTCTCGGGTATATCCTCTTCTATTATTCCTGGATTAGCCGATTTATCGGCAGATTCGGAATATTCTGTCTTATTCCTGGATTAGCCGATTTATCGGCAGATTCGGAATAATCTGTTTTTCATTTTATTATTCCTGGATTAGCCGACTCGTCGGCAGATTCGGAATAATCTGTCTTATTCCTGGATTGGCCGACTCGTCGGCAGATTCGGAATAATCTTTTCTCTCTCTCTAATCCCAAAAACCCGAGGTGACTTCCCCGCAATTTGTCAGCTTAACGTTAACAATCCACTAATTTATAGTGGAGTCGGATAGCCCCACCTCGAAGAAGTCGCGTATCGCAGGAAAACACCTGAGGAATCGTCGAAACAAACGGGCGCGAAGGGAGCTTGCTTTCTCCCAGGAAGCAGCCGTCCCAGGTTCTTCGCGATTCCCCACTGCACCCCCTCTACCAAGATTTACCACGGAACCTTCCACCTCACGAACTACTCACCTCGTTGACACACCTGTTCGCCCGATTACACTACCTACTCGTCCTTTTCCCCCACACACTCGTCCTATCTGTTGGGTGCCCCCATTTCGGAGGGTCCCCGTCGTCCCCGATCCCGCCGCCTTACTAGAACCCCCTGGTTCCCCCTCCTCTTCCCGAAGTCCGTCCCCGACCTCTTCCACCGCCTCGACTCTTGATTACGAGCAAGAGGTCGAGATGATCACCCTTGATTGAGAACACACACACACACCACACTTCCGTATACTTCATATATATTAATAACTTTTATTTGTAATGTTATTTTACCCTTTTCTTTGTAATAAATGTTTATAAATATTAATAACTTTTATTTGTAATGTTATTTATCCTTTCTTTGTAATAAATGTTTAAAAATACCAATAACTTTTATTTTATAATGTTATTTATTCTTTTCTTCGTAATAAATGTTCTTACTAATTGGTAAAATTATATTCAATGTTTATTCACTCTAAGTAAGACCTCACCTCTCACTATCTCCCGAAAATCGCGCAAGGTCCGATCCCCGGTAATAGGGATGATATCCTTGACCGAAATAAGGACCGCAAATGCACGAAACTTTCAGTAGGCGTAATAGGGTCCCTTCTGGACGTTGACCCACGACTGAAGTTTCCCTAAAAAGTGCATTCGACTCGAGGCACGCGCCCTTCTAGCGTGACTCTGAGATACCATAAGCTCGCGTTACGTCTTCCCATACCCCCCTCCCTTGGATAGCCTTTCCTTCGCTATCCCTCGAACCAAATATACCTAAATTCCGGGGTCCTGACGTAACAATATCATCAAATTTCTTTAAACTTGCAATTTAGTATTTTAATTCTTTAAACTATAATATAAACCTCATAATTATTTAACTCATTCAACATCTACTAATGTTAGAATTTTTTTTCTTAAATAAATTTACAATTTATTACTTTAATCAGACATAACATTTTATTATTTTTACAACATTATTATTTATCTTATATGAACAAATGATTATTCTCTACAAATCACAAAGATATTGGCATTCTCTATTTTATTTTTGCTATCTGAGCTGGAATAATTGGATCTTCTATAAGAATAATTATTCGTCTAGAATTAGGATCTTGTAACTCTCTAATTAATAATGATCAAATTTATAACTCTCTAGTAACTAGCCATGCTTTTATTATAATTTTTTTCATAGTTATACCTTTTATAATTGGAGGATTTGGAAATTTTTTAGTACCCCTTATATTAGGATCCCCAGATATAGCCTATCCCCGTATAAATAATATAAGATTTTGACTTCTACCTCCATCAATCCTTCTATTAACCCTAAGTAATTTTATTAATAATGGAATAGGAACAGGATGAACTATCTACCCCCCTTTAGCATCTAACATTTTCCACAATGGCCCCTCAGTAGATCTTTCTATCTTTTCTCTTCATATTGCAGGAATATCTTCTATCCTTGGAGCCATTAATTTTATTTCTACTATCCTAAATATACACCATAAAAACTTTACAATAGACAAAATTCCTTTATTAATTTGATCCATTTTAATCACTGCAATCCTACTTCACTTAGCACTCCCAGTTTTAGCGGGAGCAATCACTATATTATTAACAGACCGAAACTTAAACACATCTTTCTTTGACCCTTCAGAAGGGGGCGACCCTATCCTTTACCAACACTTATTTTGATTCTTCGGACACCCTGAAGTATACATTCTAATTCTCCCAGGATTTGGTCTAATTTCTCATATCATTATAAACGAAAGAGGAAAAAAAGAAACCTTTGGCTCATTAGGCATAATTTATGCCATAATTGCAATTGGATTTTTAGGATTTATTGTCTGAGCCCATCACATATTCACTATTGGACTTGATGTAGACACCCGAGCTTATTTTACTTCAGCTACCATAATTATTGCTATTCCCACAGGAATTAAAATTTTTAGATGAATCTCTACTCTTCATGGAATAAAAATCAATTATAATCCTACTCTATGATGAGCTATGGGATTTATTTTTTTATTCACCATGGGAGGCCTTACAGGAATCATACTATCAAATTCTTCTATTGACATTATTCTACATGACACATATTACGTAGTAGCTCATTTTCACTATGTTTTATCTATAGGAGCTGTATTTGCTATTATTGCCAGATTTATCCATTGATTTCCCTTAATCTCAGGATTTACCTTAAATAACTTTTATCTTAACGTTCAATTTTTTTCTATATTTATTGGAATTAATTTAACCTTCTTTCCCCAACATTTTCTGGGACTTAGAGGTATACCCCGACGATATTCAGATTACCCTGATACCTTCCTTCAATGAAACATTATCTCCTCCGTAGGTTCTCTTATTTCTATTATTAGAATAATAATCTTAATATTTATTATTTGAGAAGCCCTTTGTACAAAACGTAAACTTATTAACATATTTTTCTTACCCCCATCACTAGAATGAAACAATAAATTTCCTCCTCTAAACCATAGATATAATGAAATTCCAACAATCTTTTAATATGGCAGACAAAGTGCAATGGATTTAAAATCCTACTATAAAGATCCACCCCCTTTTATTAAAAATTAACACTTGATTACTAAGTCTACAAAACTCTAATTCCCCAATTTATGATATAATAATCTTCTTCCATGATTTTACCATAATTATTTTAATCTTTATTACCATATTAATTACTTTAATAATAATATTAATAACTTACAATAAACTTATTAATCGATTCCTTCTCCATGGCCACTCAATTGAATTAATTTGAACTATTATTCCCATAATTACCTTAATTTTCATTGCTTTACCTTCCCTAAAAATTCTATATATCACCGATGAAATACACATCAATAATCTCACTATTAAAACTATTGGACACCAATGATACTGAAGTTATGAATATCCTGACTTCAATAATATAGAATTTGACTCTTTTATAATTCCAACTATTCAATTAATAAATAATGAATTCCGACTAGCTTGATGTAGACAACCGATGTGTTTTACCATTTAACTTTCCTATTCGTCTATTAACAACTTCAATTGATGTTACCCTGGCGGAAAAAATTTCTATGAATAACTACAAAATTTGACTAAAAATAGAAATTTGTATATTTCTGTTAAAATATTTAATTTTTTGTAGAAATAATTATTTTTTTGTAGAAATATCTACGAAATAGTAACATAAATTACAATGCTCTCAAATCAAGAAATTATTGCAAGTAATATTTCATGAAAAACTGCAATTTAATAAAAAATAGTACAGAGATCTACATATTTTAAAAATTTAAAAAGAAACAAAATCTTAAAAAATTAAAATATCTGTTTACTTGTAGAATACTACAATTATTTATAAATGACTACAGAAATCTACCATAATTTACGTATCGTAAAACTTTGCAATTTAGAATCCAATTCAGTTTTTAGTTTCTCATAAAATACTACAATTTTGTACGAATAGTAACAAATACCAATTTGTTTGTACAACTCAAAAATGTATTACAATTATGGCTAATTAAAATTTGTACTTTTTAGTTAAATGTTACAAGTTTTTACACAAATCTTTCAAAATTTATCTATTATTAATAACTCCTTAATTTGCAGAAATCAAAATACTTATGTTTTTATTTTCGTATAATTTGCTGTAAGACCCAATAGAAAAATACACAAATGTACAATTTTTTACCTTATTAAATTTCTGACTCGTGAATGATTGTAATTTCGCATATAATACTACAAGGTCCTATAAAAAACGACAAAATTCTAAGCCTTTTACGAATCGTAAATTCATTGAAATCTACATGTATTCGCTTTTTTAGATTTTTATAAGATACTACAATTTTCCATGGAAAGGTAAAAAGTTTGGTTGAAGGTCTGTTAATTTCCATGTAAACTTGTAGTATCTTATAAACATCTACAAAAAGCAAATTTATGTAGATTTTCATGAATTCACGAGCTGTAAAAGACTTAAGGATTTTGTCATTTTCTGTAAGATCTTGTAGTATTGTATATATGCAAAATTACAACCATTCACGAATCAGAAATATATAAAGGTAAAAAATTGTACATTTATGTATTTTTCTATTGGACTTTACAACAGACTACACGAAAATAAAAACATAAGTATTTTGACTCCTGCGAATTAAGAAGTTATTAATATAATAGATGAATTTTGGACGATTTGTGTAAAAACTTGTAACATTTAACTAAAAATTATAAATTTTAATTAGCCATAATTGTAATAAATTTTTTAGCTTGTACAAACAAATCGGTATTTGTTACTATTTGTATAAAATTGTTAGTATTTTATGAGAAACTAAAAACTGGATTAGATTCTAATTTGCATAGTTTTACGATATGTAAATTGTGGCAGATTTCTATAGTCATTTATAAATAATTGTAGTATATTCTACAAGTAAGCAGATATTTTAAATTTTTAAGATTTTATTGATTCTCAAATTTTTAATAGTAGTTAATAGTAGTAGTTTGACGTAGTTTTGTCCCGTAATTTATAGATCAAGTTGTAGCAATATAACTCTAAAAATTTTGTCTAAAATTAAGAGACTATGGCCGTTATTCATATAGTTGGATGTTATTTCAAGACAGTCTTAAGTTATATCTTAAGACGCTATTACGGCTATGCAATTGGTTTATGACATTTTAAAATTAAACATGACTATCTGCATACTATATGGTGATAGTCTCTTAATTTTAGACAACATTTTTAGAGTTTTGAACACAAGTAACTTAGAAAGAAGCAACTTGATGCCAAAACAATTTGATTGAAATCGGCTGATTTTCGATGGATGCGTCAGCGACCATATGTTCCTTAACAAAAAATGATCCCCTTTGTGTGACCTATCATTCCTCAAAGTTTGTCGGTGAGGTCCTGAGACACTTTGTATAATAAACCGACTTTATTAAGAACTAACACCTTCCGTACGTCTGCTAACAATAAGTGTAACATATATAGACAATAGGAAACGCCTTCATCAATCAATGTTGTAGCACAGTGCGGAAGGTGACTGACTCAAGAGCCAGGGGTTTCAGGTTCAAATCCAGCGGTGGTAAGCAAATTTTCTAAGTACAATATAAATGTATTTAATTAAGCTTGCACGTAATCAAGATTTTCAGCAATAAAATAATGTTCAACGAGAGAAGTAAATTTTATTTTTTATTTTGTTCATAGTATATCCAAAAAGTTGTAGTTATTCATAAAAATTTGTAAAATTATTTTCACCAGGGTAGTATTTCTTTGTAGTCTACTGTACTCAAATAGACATAGAAATGTGTAGAATATCAGTATTAGTTGTAGTTTGACGTAGTTTTACCGACTAATTTATAGATCAAGATCCAATAAAAAAATACATAAATTTACAAAAGTGTTCCAATTCTAGCATTTTTATGTAGAATTCTGTAGCACTTCTCAAATTTATGTAGATTTTAATAGATTCTGGCAATTATATTTTATAGTTTTTTGTAGCACATTTTTATTTTTTTTTAAATTTTGTAGAAATATTTCCGCCAGGGTATTCATGCATGAACTATCCCCTCTCTTACCCAGATAGCCAAGCGTGATATAGCATATTGAGCGATCTAATGCATTGCATGTGTTTTCACATATTTCTTGTAAATTTGCTGACATCAAAGTAGAACACGTTACAAATACAGCTACATGACTGTTTATATATGTAATCAGTTGACGAAATTTCAAGAGCAAACGGTCCGCAATATTGGTACGTTATGTTGTCTGCAACATGTCAGCAACATGACAGCAATGAATGATTCATCGTTTCATCTTGAGCATCATGATGCAAACATGACGGCAACAACACATATATAATAATTTTCATCCGTTATTGTGTATATGACATCAAGCTATGAAGTTTTTTAATTGTATCTCGTTGCTAACGAAGTGTTGACAATTGAAATTGTCACATGTTTACGACAGCTTTTCAATAAAAATACGCATAGTTTTCGAGATTTAAATATAACACATTTATTTATAATATAAAATATTTATTTTTAATTACATTTGCAAATATATATATATTATCCCTAGTATAGACTGAGATGTTAACATAAATTTAATCCTTCATCTGTATACATTTTTTTTATTCTTGAAGTGTATATTATTATTATACGTGGGTCTGTCACGTACATACGTTTGACACTATATATATTTTTCCCTATTTTTAAATTGAAGTATTAAAGAAATGTGAAAAAATTCATAAAACATCTCGATCTCTATGCGCATACATTGTAGACATTGTTGACGATTTTATAGTGTCATTTTAATGAACATTTATTTTAATAATTTCTGGCAGGCTTGCATGTTTTACAATTACGGAGTAAATATCATTTTCACTCGGACGCCGTAGACCCACGTACACAGACAAAGGGTTAATTATGTAACTTTATATTAATTATATTGCACATAACATAGTTACAAAATAAAAAATAAGAAATATATATGAATAAAATTAGCAACATTTGTTCAAAAAGATGCTTTATATAATTTATCAACAACATTTATTAACAATTATGAAGATAATGTTTGATACATATGTTGTTACAGCATAATAAAAAATATAAATCATTGTTAAATATAAACTTTATGTATAAATGTATTTGTTTTTATAAAATATAACAATTAAAAATGTTTATTAGTAATATTATATTTTATATTATATTATATTTTATATAATATTACTTAATATAATATTATTAATATAATATTACTGTCACTTTTTATTAGTCTCATCTTAATTTTGTTGCGTGTACATTGAAAAGAGAAATTGATTTAAGTAAAAAAATTCAGGTGGTTTTAAGTAAAAAAAAACATATAAATGACATTTTAAAAAATCGAAAACAGTGACCATAAGAAAAATTATCTTTTTACTATAATTAATAATTCTCACTTTGAACCTAACAACTATAGGTATTAAAATAGACTCAACCCCTGGGCGTCTCAATCAAACTATAATATTCATAAATCGTCCTGGATTATTTTTTGGACAATGTTCTGAAATTTGTGGTACTAACCATAGATTTATACCAATTGTAATTGAATCTACAAATATCCATAATTTTAAAAACTGATTATCATATTATATTAATAATACTTAATTAATTAATCATTCATTAAATGACTGAATAATTTAAGTATTGATCTTTTAAATCAACCTATAATAGATATAACCTCTATTTTTAATGAAAGAATTAGTTAAATCTGCTTTATAACATTAAATTGTCAATTTAAAATTATTATATTCCCAATAATATTCTTTTATACCTCAAATAAGACCAATATTATGATCTTCTACTATTATTATAACTATTAATTTACTTTTACTTACCTCATCTTTTATATACTTTTTCCATTTTCCATTCTCTTATAATTTATACCTTACCCATAAAACTATCCCTTCAACCCCACTTAATAATTTTAATTGATTATGATATTAAATATCTTTTCAATTTTTGATCCTTCAACATCAATAAACTTATCAATGAATTGATTAAGAATAATTATTATTTTTACTCTTCTCCCCTACCAATATTGATTAATCCCCTCTCGATTAACTTTCTTATGAAAATATTTAACTTATTACTTATTTCAAGAATTTAAAATCTTAATTTCTTACTCTCTTTCTAATTTAATTATTTTTATCAGTTTACTACTAATAATCTTTTTTAACAATTTTATAGGCTTATTTCCATATATTTTCACAGCATCAAGTCACATAAATTTTTGCCTATCTCTTTCCCTTACCCTTTGATTAAGAACAATTTTTTATAGTATTTATAACTATCTAAACATTCTACTATCTCATCTAACTCCTCAAGGAACCCCCCCTATACTTATATCATTCATAGTAATCATTGAAACCATCAGCCTAATTATTCGCCCCTTTACTCTTGCAATTCGCCTAACCGCCAACATAATTGCTGGCCACTTACTTCTATCTTTATTAGGATCCACAGGTCAATCTATCAATAATTTTATAATTTTCATGATTATAATTTCTTCCCAAGTCCGAGAAAAACTCTCTCCCTTCGAATGTGGATTTGACCCTATATCTTCCCCTCGTATACCCTTTAGAATTCAATTTTTCTTAATCAGTTTAATCTTTTTAATTTTTGATATTGAAATTGCCCTTCTAATCCCTCTAATTTTAATATATAAAATTTTTAATTTACCAATAATTTTAACTTCCCTAATATTTATTATAATTTTAATTTTTGGCCTATTATTAGAATACTCAGAACAATCCATAGATTGAAAAATCTAACTCTAAAAAAAAAAATAATAATAACATAACCACACATACTTACACATGTATTTATATATACATAAAGGGATATTAGTTTAACATAAAACATTTAAATTGCATTTAAAAATTATAAATTTATCAAGACACGGTAGTGTCTCGCGCCAAGTACACGCGGAGCGAGACCGCACCGTGACTCTTTTACGCGACGCGACGGGTTGCGAGTACCCGAGATGTTGAGATCTCGATAACGAGTGAACGGATCAAGTTCTAAGTAGGCTTGATCGATAGCTTGGGGTCCAATTAGGGGGGGGGGGGTTTCTCTCATAATATTCCGCTACGTGCCCTACAAGCGGAGATATTGCGACGCAAAGTCCAAATGAGAAAATTTATTTTTAAGATACGACTTCTACGTCGACCGTCTCTCATGCCATATCACGTGATCAGAGAAAATGTCCCTTTCACTTTTTCGACACTGGCGGCGCAAGTATCGCCAGTTTCGATATCGCGCGCGTATTTCGAACGATCTAGTAGGTAAATTATTAAAGGTCGATAGACTTATCGGTCAGAAGGAAGATTTCTATTTAGCTAAATTAAGTATATATATAATATATATTGATTCTTATGAATCAAGCTTGAATTCGATGTTATTTATCCCAGGTTGCCGATGACGAGGTACAGATAGTGCGCTTCATAGTTTTCGGTGTCCAGGTGTAATAATACGTTGAATTCGATGTCTATGTGTTCCAGGTTGCCGATGACGAGGTCCACATAGTGCGCTCCGTAGTTTTCGGTGTCTACGTGTATTAATACCTTGAATTCGACGTCCACGTGTCCCAGGTTGCCGATGACGGGATCCAGATAGTGCGCTTCATAGTTTTCGGTGTCCAGGTGTAATCGTACGTTGAATGCGATGTCTAGGTGTCCCAGGTTGCCGATGACGATGTCTAAATAGTGAGCTCCGTAGTTTTCGGTGTCCAGGTGTAATAATACGTTGAATGCGATGCCTAGGTGTCCCAGGTTGCCGATGACGATGTCTAGATAGTGAGCTCCGTAGTTTTCGGTGTCTACGTGTATTAATACCTTGAATTTGATTTTCTAGGTGTCCCAGGTTGCCGATGACGAGGTCCACATAGTGCGCTTCGTAGTTTTCGGTGTCCAGGTGTAATAATACGTTGAATTCGATGTCTACGTGTTCCAGGTTGCCGATGACGAGGTCCACATAGTGCGCTCCGTAGTTCTCGGTGTCTACGTGTATTAATACCTTGAATTCGATGTCCACGTGTCCCAGGTTGCCGATGACGAGGTACAGATAGGGCGCTTCATAGTTTTTGGTGTCCAGGTGTAATCGTACGTTGAATTCGATGTCTAGGTGTCCCAGGTTGCCAATGACGAGGTCCACATAGTGCGCTTCGTAGTTTTCGGTGTCTGCGTGTATTAATACCTTGAATTCGATGCCCACGTGTCCCAGGTTGCCGATGAGGGGATCCACATAATGCGCTCCGTAGTTTTCGGTGTCTAGATGTATTAATAACTTTAAATCCGAATGTAGGACACGTAGATATCGAATTTGAGGTATTAATACACGTAGACACCGAAAACTACGGAGCGCAGTATGTGGATCTCGTCATCGGCAACGTGGGACACCTAGACATCGAATTCAACGTATTATTACACTTGGACACCGAAAACTATGGAGCGCACTATTTGTAACCCGTTATCGGCAACCTAGGATACCTAGACATCGAATTCAAGCTTGAATCATAAAAATCGACTTAAAAATTCCCTAGCGGCAGAACTAAAATTATGTCATGACATAATAAAAATTCGTTGAATTAAAATTATGTCTAGACATAATAAAAACTGGACAAATTAAAATTATGTCTAGACATAATAAAAATTGGATGAATTAAAATTATGTTTTGACAAATAAAAATTGGATGAATTAAAATTATGTCTGACAAAAATAATTCCGCATTTTTATTATGTGTATACACATAATTTTAATTCATACAATTTTTATTATGTGTACACATAATTTGTTTTCGAATGAACGTAAAACGTATTTGTTATAATATCTATCCATTATTGAAAATCGATATGCGCGACAAAAGCTCTTGTATATCATTAATTATGTTATTATTTATTATATATATTTCTATCCATATATTTTCAGTATTATTATTGTTACATTAGAAAAATTATTAGCATTTAAGATACGAATCTTTTTCCGTTGGTTTGTAAGTTTCATGATTAAAAAGATCATGTCGTATTTTTAACATATACCTAAGATTTATAGAATCGTTATTAATTTTATTATATATCTCAATTGAGCGAATCTTAAATATGTTTTGTAAAAATTATGCATAATATTCGTATGCAAGGATACTTGTTTAATTTTCTTCCTATTGCATTTAAGTGTAGAAAAATACCTCGAAAAAAACAAAGTGGTAGTATTATACCTCCAAATAGCTTTACCCTGTACATACTGTTTATAAAATGCGTAATACTACAAACAGGCGTGATATCCGTACAAAATTACCTTTTTTAAAAAAAAGGTAAAAAAGGCGCCAAGTACACGCATAGTAGCGTATATGTTGTTACCTCGAAAAAAGAGAAAGTGGTAGTACTATACTTCGAAAAAATATAAGTAACAAGTGGTAGACCTAATCTTTATATCTCGAAAAATCTCGAAAAAATCTAAGCAGTAGTATCTTTATTTCCGAAAAATTATAACTCAAGTCCCATGAAAAAATGGAGGAGATCTGACTATGTCTGATTTGATAAAATGAGATACAACGAGATCTGAAATTCAAGTAAAGTCAGATCTGATTGGATATAATTTTATCTCGCCAGATCTGCATGGCCATACCCGGGAAAAAAAATTATATATAACTATATATAAACATATAAAATTATGTATAATTATATAAAAATATGTTTTCATTTATATAATTTAATATAATTATATCTAGATTCTTATATAAAATTATATAAAATTTTATATAATTATATATAATTAGATATAAGTACATATATTTATATATATTTATATATAAGCATACATAATTTTTAATAAATTAGAAAATTTTAACATATATAATTTATATATTATTATATATAAATATATATTAAAATATATAATTATATAAAATATATATTATTCTGTATAATTATATAAAATTATACTTGATTCCTTACGTAAAATTATATATAATTTTATATAATTATATATGTTAATATATTTTTATATAAATGAATATAGAATTTTTCTAAATTAAAATATAAGTAAATCTTAAAATATATAAATTTATATAATTATATATAACTAGCTTGATACACCCGCGTGTTTCGCTACAGTATGCGAATATAAAGCTGGGTATACACTTAGCGAACGAACACCGAACGAACAGCAAACGTAAACGTTCGTTGTCATTATTCAACGGATACAATCAAAAATTTCAAATTATTGCTACATGCAGCAAACACCGAATCTGGTCGAATTCTAGTATTTGGTGCAATCAAAAGAAAAAACAACCAACCTAGGAGCAAAAACGCGAATGTCCGAACATTCGCGTTTGCGGTTTGTTTGCTAAGTGTATACCCAGCTTAACCCTTGCTTGCCACACTGGGATCAAATCAACCCCACGACCATTAACCCTTAAATGCCACATGGGGTCCAGCGGACCCCAGATCTTTTACATTGATATATTTCCAAATGTTCCCACTAAAAATGGAGCTTATGTTCCCTCTGATGATAGTTGATCGAGTGATTGACCTACCCGTTTGTATACTTAGCAGTACTCAGTTTACTTAATTTTTTATACTATGTTGAAATTGAAATTTTAACAATATAAGCATTTTATTCTCTTTTCTAGACCTTGAGCAACATTGAAAAAAATTTCATAACTAAAGATAAAAAAATCAATGCGTAAGGAGACATTTTTCATGCTGGGGTCTTTTAGACCCTATGTGTCATTTACGAAATTCTTGAGAGGTGTGGCATTTAAGGGTTAATTCCTTTAATTTTAAGTACCTAAACCTACGGGAAGCGGGTTCATAGCAACATTTGTCAAAAAAAAATTATGAATTTTTTTGTAAAAACAGCCATTTTTCATTTTTCTTTTGCTATTTTAATTTTTTTATTATACATAATTTTAATTTTTGGCTATATAACCTACATAACTTTTAAAAGTAAGCTTTTAAGAAGTTCTAAAAAAATTGGCAAGTTAAAATAATGAATAGCTTATTTGTTATAACAATTTTTGTCGCCGGGATAGATTCCACTCCAATGTGGCAAGTACGTGATCTACAGAAGTGTGGCAAGTAAGGGTTAAGGATTCTATTAATTAATTCACCCCCGAATTTAGATTTGCCCCTTTAAAGGTTGATTAAGGCAAAATCTTGAATTATGTTTTTAAACACCAAGTCGATATCTCATCGGGCCCAAGGATCGATCGAGAAAGTCGTGAAAACCTAATTTTTACCCCTATTCACCCCCTTAGGCGTCAAATTTCTAAAAATCCTTTCATAGTGTGGGTGTTTACGTCATGAGAGGAATACATCATCACTCTCTCCAAATTTCATGTTTCTAGGTTCAGGGGTTTAGGGCCTAAGCAGAATGGCTGTCTTGGCAATGTTTTATGCTTTAAGTTTACATAAGACAAAGACTTAAGGCATAAAACACTGCCTTAAGGTTATAATAAGACAGCCATTCTGCTTAGGCCCTTAGACTGGGCGTTGAGTCAATCAGTCAGAGGACATTTGTCTTTATATGTATAGATAGATATATAATTATATATAATTTTATCTGTCAAAGATATAGAAATAATTTAATGTATCACCCGGGAAAAAAAATTATATATAATTATATATAAATATATATGATTATATATGGACATATATAATTTCAAATATAGCTTGCAGTTAAGAAAGATGCATGGTAGCGGTCTTTCCGTGATAGTTTGCAACGACGCCACTAGACGGCGCATAAAGATAAAACTAACTCGTAAGTAAATTTCAGTTGGGAGCTAATATAAGCAGCAGGTCTCCTGCGAAGCAAAATCATGACATCCGCGAGACCTATCTTTGTTAGCAATACAATGCAAGACTCACCTAACACTGTCTTGATGCAAAATAATGCAAAAATTATATATAATTATATATAATTTTTAATTGTATTAATTTTAATTATATATAATTTTATATAATAATATATAATCCTTTGAAAAGTAAACCTTAATATAAAGTTATATATAATTATATAAAATTATATAAAAATTTGTAGAATTATATATTTATATATATAATTAGATAAAATTATATCGTGCCAATTTTCATATATAATTATATATGATCATTTATATATAATTATATATGATTATATATAATTTTTTTTTCCCGGGTATCTAATCACATGCAGCCAGATATGCTGAACTATAATCCGATCTCACCAGATCTGACCATTGCTGCCGTTCGATATTGAATCGCAGATCCAATCGGATCTCTTCCGATCTAATCGGACATTATCTGATTGCTTCAGATCTCCTGAAGTACGAGCAGACGTTATGCCTTAGATCTCGTCGGATCTGAGCAGACCTAGCCAGACATATCTTGATCTCACCAGATAAGACCAATCTTGACTTACAAAATTGTGTTGCTGATCCAATCAGATCTCTTCCGATCTTGCTGGATCTGAGCAGACCTAGTCAGACATATCTTGATCTCTCCAGATAAGTCCAATCTTGGCTTACAAAGTTGTGTTGCTGATCCAATCTGATCTATTCCGATCTTGCCGGATCTGAGCAGATCTCGCCAGTATAGAACTTATAAAAATTTTGTTCTCAAATCGTCCATTATTAATTTTTACACCCAATTTTGGACATGATATCAAATATAATATTAACTCTGTAAAGGGGAAGCTTAAATAATTTTTGGTCAAAAAATCAATTAATTTTTATATTAAAAACAGTTTTAATAAATTTATTTCGCCAGTGAATATTTTTTCGCAATAAAAATTTAAACTATATATCTAATTTAGAAATTACATTAACTGACCAAAACCTATGGTCGAAATTAATAATGTCTCGATGATGATCTGAAAATGTGCTGTGTGAATCTGACAAAAAGTTGGCTCACGGTTTTTCAATGTTCATATCGGTAAAAGACGTTATATATTATTGCCAGTTACGGTCGATTTAAATTACTTTAATTGTTAAAAACAGTTTTCTCAATTTTGAAACATTAACATATATAATAAATATAGTCTCTGCCAATTTGATAATAATTGTTAATTTTGACACCATATTTAGAATTTATTATAAATATTTTATTAAAAAAGTACCGTGCAAAATTAATTAATAATAGGTAAATATAAAAGATTAATGTGTATATATGTATATATAATACATAAATCTTTTAAATTATTTTGCAAACATACCTTATAATTTAAACTGATAAAATAATATAATCACATATAAACTTATATAGTCATATAAGATTATATATGATCAGATCATAATGTTGGATCTCAAAGTATCCGATAGATGGCGTCCGACGGAATCTGATTCTCGTATTTAAAATTTGATGAACAGTGGTATAAGAACGGTATCAGACACGGCAGTGTCGTGCTAAGTTGCGCCAAGTTATGTAAATCGTGGAACGGCACAACTTTTGTATCGTGCATGGAGTCCACTTTTATAATAAAGTGGCACATTTAAAAAATAACATTTAAAAACAACAATTTTCTGCAGTGGATGGACACCGGATCGGATCAGATCTACTCATGTCTGATTAGATCTGAGCAAATATAATAGATTATTCTCATATCTGACATATCTGACTCTATCCGCTAGGATCGGATCAGATCTACTCATATCTGATTGGATCTGATCAGATAGGGCCAATATTTTGATCAAACCAGATCTGAGTGAATTGGATCTGATGAGATCTGCTCAAATCTGTTCAGATCTCTTCCATTTTTTCCCGGGGTGATACACATCACAAAATTATGTTACCTTATCAAAAAGAAGAGTCGCGCTTCAAGTGATCTATTACAATTACAAAAAAGAAATGATAATATCTCTTTAAATTACAGCGCCAATTACAGAGAGAACATATATATTGCCTCAAAAAATAATTGTTGCACTACTTTGAAAAATCTTTACATTGTGTCAATTAGAAATAAGTTTATATATGTGTTTTTCAATAGAATAAAAGATTTAATCACAAAGGATTACAGAGATAACAGTACAAAATAAAAATATTTTATTAAAATACATAAATTTTTTTTGTAAAAATACTTGGCGCTGCTAGACCTCGAAATTTTAAATCAAGAGACACGGTAGTGTCTCGCGCCAAGTACACGCGGAGCGAGACCGCACCGTGAATCTTTTACGCGACGCGACGGGTTGCGAGTACCCGAGATGTTGAGATCTCGATAACGAGTGAACGGATCAAGTTCTAAGTAGGCTTGATCGATAGCTTGGGGTCCAATTAGGGGGGGGGGTTTCTCTCATAATATTCCGCTACGTGCCCTACAAGCGGAGATATTGCGACGCAAAGTCCAAATGTGAAAATTTTTTATTAAGATACGTCGTCTACGTCGACCGCTCTCATGCCATGCCATATCACGTGATCAGAGAAAATGTCCCTTTCACTTTTTCGACACTGGCGGCGCAGGAATCGCCAGTTTCGATAACGCGCGCGTATTTCGAACGATCTAGTAGGTAAATTATTAAAGGTCGATAGACTTATCGATCAGAAGGAAGATTTCTATTTAGCTAAATTAAGTATATATATAATATATATTGATTTTTATGAATCAAGCTTGAATTCGATGTTTAGGTATCCCAGGTTGCCGATGACGAGATACAGATAGTGCGCTTCATAGTTTTCGGTGTCCAGGTGTAATAATACGTTGAATTCGATGTCTACGTGTTCTAGGTTGCCGATGACGAGGTCCACATAGTGCGCTCCGTAGTTTTTGGTGTCTACTTGTATTAATACCTTGAATTCGATGTCCACGTGTCCCAGGTTGCCGATGACGGGATCCAGATAGTGCGCTTCATAGTTTTCGGTGTCCTGCAGGTGTAATCGTATGTTGACTGCGATGTCTAGGTGTCCCAGGTTGCCGATGACGATGTCTAGATAGTGAGCTCCGTAGTTTTCGGTGTCTACGTGTATTAATACCTTGAATTCGATGTCCACGTGTCCCAGGTTGCCGATGACGGAATCCACATAGTGCGTTCCGTAGTTTTCGGTGTCCAGGTGTAATAATACGTTGAATTCGATGTCTACGTGTTCCAGGTTGCCGATGACGAGGTCCACACTAGTGCGCTCCGTAGTTTTCGGTGTCTGCGTGTATTAATATTTTGAATTCGATGTCCACGTGTCCCAGGTTGCCGATGACGGGATCCAGATAGTGCGCTTCATAGTTTTCGGTGTCCAGGTGTAATCGTACGTTGAATGCGATGTTTAGGTGTTCCAGGTTGCCGATGACGATGTCTAGATAGTGAGCTCCGTAGTTTTCGGTGTCCAGGTGTAATAATACGTTGAATGCGATGTCTAGGTGTCTCAGGTTGCCGATGACGATGTCTAGATAGTGAGTTCCGTAGTTTTCGGTGTCTACGTGTATTAATACCTTGAATTCGATGTCCACGTGTCCCAGGTTGCCGATGACGAAATCCACATAGTGCGCTCCGTAGTTTTCGGTGTCTACGTGTATTAATACCTTGAATTCGATGTCCACGTGTCCCAGGTTGCCGATGACGGAATCCACATAGTGCGCTCCGTAGTTTTCGGTGTCTACGTGTATCCGTACAAAATTACCTATTTAAAAAAAAGGTAAAAAAGGCGCCAAGTACACGCATAGTAGTGTATATGTATTATGTTGTTACCCTGTTATGTTGTTACCTCAAAAAAAGAGAAAGTGGTAGTATTATATCTCGAAAAAATATAAGTAACAAGTGGTAGACATAATCTTTATATCTCGAAAAATCTCGAAAAAATCTAAGCTGTAGTATCTTTATTTCCGAAAAATTATAACCCAAGTGATACACATCACAAAATTATGTTACTTTATCAAAAAGAAGAGTCGCGCTTCAAGTGATTTATTACAATTACAAAAAAAAATGATATCTCTTTATAGTCCAAGAGCCGGCTGCACAAAACCCTCCCTCATCGAACATCCGGCTAAATTTTATTCGAATAGATAGCTTTTTTAGTGGTTAACCCTGTGCCGGGTTTTATATGCCCTGAAACTTGACCAAAGTGTTAAAAAAAGGGCCACTTCCGGTATCATTTTTTAAGATAAAACCCCCTTAAAAAACATCCGGATGAAACTTGTGTCAATCGATTCAGGATGTCAAGCACTTTAATAAAAAAATATGCTGCCACCCCCCACCTTGACAGGAACCATGGCAGCAACCCTTAAACGTGACATATTTTCGTACCGTACCTCCCTGACAGAACATCCGATTTTTTTTTGGAAATGTAGCTCGAACATTCTTGAACATAAAAAAACAATGCTGCCATCGCTGGCCTTGACCAAAAATTTTTGTGCCACCCGTAAGTCGCGCGACTTTTGGCTGCCAATTCGTAACGGGTCAACACTTTAGTCCAGTCAAATTAAACATTTGAGCTCGGAAGTGAAGAGAGATTTATGAAACCTTTTTAGGGTTGTTGGGGGGATGTAGAAGAGCTTATTTCTGAGTTTTCGGGTTAATCGGACCGATGGGTTTTTAAGGGGGGAAGAGGGAATGAAAAATTTCGTTTTTTCGCAATAACTCGGCGAATTTTGACCGTACATGATTGACTAACCCCTCATTTTGTAGCTCTTTTAAAGCCCTACAATTTATTTCGTGAAGACCCTAACTTAAAATCAAGATTTGTCGAGTTCTAGCCGGTGAAAGTAGGAAAAAATGTATTTTGTCGCAGTTTTTTGCGTTTATCTCGTTTCCATTAATAGATAGAAATATGCCGCCTCTGACAAAGTTGTAGGGCTTGAAGAGACCTACAAAATGAGGGTTTATTTGTTCAGATTCGTTAAAAATTGAGCTCAGGAAAGCCTCTGGAAGTCGCGCTTTTAACGCGTGGCCGATCGTCGACGGTGGCGGCGCGGGCGGCGCGGGCGGCGCGGGCGACGATCGGCCACGCGTTAAAAGCGCGACTTCCAGAGGCTTTCCTGGGCTCAATTTTTAACGAATCTGAACAAATAAAACCTCATTTTGTAGGTCTCTTCAAGCCCTACAACTTTGTCAGAGGCGGCATATTTCTATCTATTAATGGAAACGAGATAAACGCAAAAAACTGCGACAAAATACATTTTTTCCTACTTTCACCGGCTAGAACTCGACAAATCTTGATTTTAAGTTAGGGTCTTCACGAAATAAATTGTAGGGCTTTAAAAGAGCTACAAAATGAGGGGTTAGTCAATCATGTACGGTCAAAATTCGCCGAGTTATTGCGAAAAAACGAAATTTTTCATTCCCTCTTCCCCCCTTAAAAACCCATCGGTCCGATTAACCCGAAAACTCAGAAATAAGCTCTTCTACATCCCCCCAACAACCCTAAAAAGGTTTCATAAATCTCTCTTCACTTCCGAGCTCAAATGTTTAATTTGACTGGACTAAAGTGTTGACCCGTTACGAATTGGCAGCCAAAAGTCGCGCGACTTACGGGTGGCACAAAAATTTTTGGTCAAGGCCAGCGATGGCAGCATTGTTTTTTTATGTTCAAGAATGTTCGAGCTACATTTCCAAAAAAAAATCGGATGTTCTGTCAGGGAGGTACGGTACGAAAATATGTCACGTTTAAGGGTTGCTGCCATGGTTCCTGTCAAGGTGGGGGGTGGCAGCATATTTTTTTATTAAAGTGCTTGACATCCTGAATCGATTGACACAAGTTTCATCCGGATGTTTTTTAAGGGGGTTTTATCTTAAAAAATGATACCGGAAGTGGCCCTTTTTTTAACACTTTGGTCAAGTTTCAGGGCATATAAAACCCGGCACAGGGTTAACCACTAAAAAAGCTATCTATTCGAATAAAATTTAGCCGGATGTTCGATGAGGGAGGGTTTTGTGCAGCCGGCTCTCCTACTATTAAATTACAGTGCCAATTACAGAGAGAACATATATATTGCCTCAAAAAATAAATGTTGCACTACTTTGAAAAATCTTTACATTGTGTCATTAAAAAAGAATGTATGATAACGATTTTATAAGATTAAAAAATTTTATTTAAATTTTACAAGGGAATACAAGATATTTAAATAGAAAGTTTACATGTGTATTTTTTAGTGGTCACAAAGAATTACAGAGGTAACAGTACAAAATAAAAATATTTTATTAAAATATCCAACAAGGGAATACAATTTGTATTTAAATACAAAGTTTATATATGTATTTTTCAATAGAATAAAAGATTTAATCACAAAGAATTACAGAGGTAACAGTACAAAATAGAAATATTTTATTAAAATACATAAATTTTTCTTGTAAAAATACTTGGCGCTGGTAGACCTCGAAATTTTAAATAAACTTATCCTATACTTAATTATAAACCGCCGTCGTCACGCACACCCATATCACTCGCTCGTACATACACACCACGCTGATAATCATTTTGTTACTTTCGTCGCATTCTTCTCTGAATTATTTTTATTTATTGTTGTCTTTATTTATTTAAAATTTCGAGGTCTAGCAGCGCCAAGTATTTTTACAAGAAAAATTTATGTATTTTAATAAAATATTTTTATTTTGTACTGTTACCTTTGTAATTCTTTGTGATTAAATCTTTTATTTTATTGAAAAATACATATATAAACTTTGTATTTAAATACAAATTGTATTCCCTTGTTGGATATTTTAATAAAATATTTTTATTTTGTACTGTTACCTCTGTAATTCTTTGTGACCACTAAAAAATACACATGTAAACTTTCTATTTAAATATCTTGTATTCCCTTGTAAAATTTAAATAAAATTTTTTAATCTTATAAAATTGTTATCATACATTCTTTTTTAATGACACAATGTAAAGATTTTTCAAAGTAGTGCAACATTTATTTTTTGAGGCAATATATATGTTCTCTCTGTAATTGGCGCTGTAATTTAAAGAGATATCATTTCTTTTTTGTAATTGTAATAGATCACTTGAAGCGCGACTCTTCTTTTTGATAAGGTAACATAAATTTGTGATGTGTATCACTTGGGTTATAATTTTTCGGAAATAAAGATACTACTGCTTAGATTTTTTCGAGATTTTTCGAGATATAAAGATTATGTCTACCACTTGTTACTTATATTTTTTCGAGGTATAGTACTACCACTTTCTCTTTTTTCGAGGTAACAACATATACGCTACTATGCGTGTACTTGGCGCCTTTTTTGCTTCCTCATAGAGGAAGCTTTGTTTTCGTAAATTCGTATATGAACTTTTGATTGCGTATAAAGTTGGCTCTAATCAACCAAATTTAAAAGAATTATATATAAAATAGGGGTAGAAGAAACCAAAGAAAAGATTGTTTTTTGAGTTTTTAATGTCAATATGTTCAGAGTGTTTTAAAACGTCGAAATATTGCATTAAAAAAAATGTCGGTATGTGTGTATGTCTGTGCCAAATTTACAGAAATTTTTATAACTCCAGAACTGATCAACCAAATCTTAACGAATTATATATGAACTAGGGGTAGAAGAAATTGAAGAATATAATAGAATTAATAAAAATTGTTAATAATAAGAAGGTTACCGATTTCTGTTAAAAAAAAATAACTAAGTTTACCGAAATTTCTATAACTCCAGAACTAATTAACCAAATCTTAACGAATTGTATATGAAATAGGGGTAGAAAAGACTGAAGAATATAATAGAATTAATAAAAATTGTTAATAATAAAGGGGTTACCGATTTTTGGTAAAAAAACAGCCAAACTTCTAAAATTTTTATAACTCAAGAATTGATTAACCAAAATTTAAAGAATTATATATAAAATAGGGGTAAAAAAACTGAAGAAAATAATAGAACTAATAAAAATTGTTAATAATAAAGGTGTTACCGATTTCTATCTAAAAGAATCTACAAGATTGCCCTAATTTCCACAAATTTTGAGATATCGAGCTTAATTTTTTTTACGGATAGATTGCGAGTATCATTAAAGATAGATTGGTGTCAAACTTGGCAATGATCGGTGAAGGGGTTACCGATTTTTACCTAAAAAGTGTACAAGTTATATATGTAATCTATATATATAGAACGTATCATTAAAGGAAGATTGTTTTGAATTTCGCGAAGATTGGTAAGTTACCGATTTCTGCCTAAAAAAAATTTTTTTTACCCCTATTTTATATATAATATAAATATATACAAATATGAAACCTAACCTAACCGATTTCTGTTAAAAATCTTTTTTAAAAATTTGCAATTTTTTTAGAAATGTCCGTGGTTGCTCTAACTTGCGCAAATATTGAGAGAGAGTGAGTGAGTGAGTGAGTGAGTGAGTGAGTGAGTGAGTGAGTGAGTGATTGATTGATTGATTGATTGATTGATTGATTGATTGACTGACTGACTGACTGACTGACTGACTGACTGACTGACTGACTGACTGACTGACTGACTGACTGACTGACTGACTGACTGACTGACTGATTGACTGCTTTAGGCTAATGGTGAATTTGCCGTACCCGTAAGAATTAGAAAAATTAAAAAATCGGTTTCCAGAACAACGGTAACGAAAAAAATACATACTCTATAGCACCCGCCGGAAAATTTTTCCTCTATGAGGAAGCCAAAATAAATAAATAAATACTAATAATTATGCATCGAATAAAATAAAAGCTTAAGAACTATAAGTAAACAATGTGCAGATTTTTACTTGCACACTTTTTTATATCTTACCTTAAATTATACCTAATTATACCATACCTTCCCTTCCTTATCTCTTAAAGTAATAACTACAATTTAATTTCGACTTAAATAATTGATTTTTTTATCTAATCTAAGAGACCTATTAACTAAAACCAAACCAGAGGTAAATTATTGTTAATAATTTCATTGAAACTCCCCTAACTTTCTAGTTGAAGTAACCTAAAATGAACTTCTAATTCATTATTTATGATTAATTTTAAATCATATTACTTTACCTTATAAATACTTCTAATTTTAAGCTCTTCCTCCTCCTCTCTGCCCCCTGTTTTTTATATTTTCCACTTCTCTCTATAATAACAATAATTTTAAATATAGTTTAAAAATAAACATTATATTTTCACTATAAAAATAATATATCCCCATATTTATTTAAAAATTTATTAATTTTCTTAATATTTTCAATATTACACTTTTTATAAGCTATCTAAATTTAAAACAATAAATATACCCATCCTATAATATTAATAAATAAATATAAGAATATAAATATCTTATACATAAATTTTACTCGAAAATATTGAATTAAATATTTTAAAGAACTTTGCCTCATATACTCGAATCATGTTAAATCCACCTTTACTAACATGCCCCTAATAATATTCAAAGGATTATATAATCACATATATAAATAATTTAAATATCATATTGAACTTACATAAAAATTTAAATAATAAAACTTTTTTATAAAATTATTCATTTTATATAATACTCCTAAAATTAATCCACATAAACACATTCTTAAAGTCAATAACTTTAACCCTACTCTTATATAAACCCCATATAAATCAAAAAAAAATAACCATCTTAACATTGACCCCACAAAAATCCTTATAATCACTAAAATTATTATAGATAAATTCATTAATTTATCTTCTTTTAAATTATAATAACTATAAAATTTCATATTAGAAAAAAATATATAATAATATAATCGCACTGAATAAGTTACAGTAAATATTAAAGACACTAAAATTAATACTATTAAAAATATATTTATTATTAATACATAAATCTCCTCTATAATAAAATCCTTTGAATAAAATCCAGCTATAAAAGGAAACCCACACAAAGCCAATCTAGAAATTAAAAACCTTATTATAGTAAAAGGAATAATCTTACTCAAATTCCCTAATAAACGAATATCTTGATTATTTAACATTAAATGAATAATAATACCCGCACATATAAATAATATAGACTTAAAAATTGCGTGAGTTAATAAATGATAAAAAGCAATAATTTTCATCCCTATCCTTAAAATCATTATTATTAACCCTAACTGTCTTAAAGTAGAAAGAGCAATAATCTTTTTCAAATCATTTTCAACATTAGCTATTAATCCAGACATAAATATAGTTAAAACCGATAAAAATAATAAAATTAAATTTATTTTTCTTCCCACCAAAAATCTATTAAACCGAATTATTAAATAAACTCCAGCAGTAACTAAAGTAGATGAATGAACCAATGCTGAAACTGGAGTAGGAGCTGCTATAGCCATGGGTAACCAAGTAGAAAAAGGAATTTGAGCCCTTTTTCTAATAGCAGCTATTATTATTATAAATATTAATAATTTATCAGACCTTATTATTCAATAATTTCACCTTCCTTTCATTAATATTAACCTAATTCTTAATAATAATCCCACATCTCCTACTCGATTACACAAAACTGTAACCATCCCAGAATTATACGATAAAAAATTTTGATAATAAATTACTAAACAATAGGAAACTAAACCTAACCCATCCCAACCAAATAAAATTCTAATAACATTAGGAGAAACAATTATTAAAACCATAGACATAATAAATAATGTTACTAAATATACAAAACGTTTAATAAATTTTTCCTCTTTTATATATATATATCTATATAATATAATTATTGAAGAAATTATAAAAATAAAACTAATAAATAATAAAGAAATTCAATCAATATAAATAAAAACCTCTATATTCACTGAATTAATTCTTATTATTATTCATTCTATAACAATTATAAAATCTATATAATTTATTATTAATCTTAATATAAACATAAAAACAAAAATTATAAATATTAAATAATAATAAACAAAAATATTTAAAATAACTTAAGATACTTTTATAATAATATAATTTTAATTCCACAAATTAATGTTTTTATTAAACTACTTAAATACATAAATATTAATAAATTTATTAAAATTAAAATTAAAGGTAATATATGTAATATTACTACTAAATATTCTTTTAATATACCTAAATTAAATTTATTCTCTAAATTCACTCTCCCATGTTGAACATAAGAAAATAAATATAAAGAATAAGCCCTTCTAAAAAAACAAACTAAACTTAAAAATATAATTATTATTAAATCTCAATTCAACATTACTCCTAATATTAACATTTCTCTAAAAAATCCCAAAGAAAACGGAAAAGAAAAATTAATAATACATATTAAAAATCACAATATTCTTATACTAGGTATCCTTCTTATCATACCTTTATTTAATACTAACAAACGACTAAATGTTCGCTCATAATATAAATTAACTATGTAAAATAATCCTGAAGAACATAACCCATGAGAAATCATCATAATATACCTCCTTAAAAATCCCATCTTAAATAAAGTTAATATTCTACATAATATTATATTTATATGAACTACAGATGAATAAGCTACCAATCTTTTTATATCTACTTGAACTATACACACTAAACCTATCAATATCCCCCCTACAATCCCAATTCTAATAATTAAATAATTATATTTTAATCTCATCTTAATAAACATCTCTATAAAACGAATTAATCCATATCTTCCTATTTTCAATAAAACACCAGCTAAAATTATCGACCCATAAACTGGAGCCTCTACATGAGCCTTAGGCAATCAAATATGTATTAAATAAATTGGTATTTTAATATAAAAAGCCATAAAAATTATAATAAAACCGCCTAATCTAAATACTACCCCCTCTATTAAAATTTTTATAATAACAAACTTAAAAGTCAGCCTATAAAAATAAAATTTAAAAATATAAATCAATAATGGAAATGAAATTAATAACATATAAACTATTAAATAATAAGAAGATAATAATCGCTCAGAATTCTTACCCCAATAAACAATTAACATAAAAGTAGGAATTAATCTTACTTCAAATATAAAATAAAATATAAGTAAATCCAATGAAATAAAAAATATTATCAACACAAATAATAAATTAATAAATACTATAATTCTTAAAATTCCTTCTTTCAATAAACACATTAATATTAACCCTACTACCCAAAATCTCATTATAACCAATCAAATAGAATAATAATCCATTCCTACATACTTAAAAACTAAAATCAACAAAATCTCTTTATATATATATATATAAATTAACATCCACCTCAATAAATAACAAATATTATAATAAAATCTGACTATTTTATTTTTTCCTAACATAAAATTCATAAAAATAATTACAAAAATAAATTTTATCATATATTTTTATCTTCTTATCTTAATTTTATTAAAACTTCCTAACATTCAACCTATAATATATATCCCTCCCATAATATCGAATAATCTGAACTAACAACCTTAAACCTAATACCCCTTCACAAACTCTAAAAATTAAATAATAAATTAAATAAAATTCTATGCCAATTACTCTTATAGAAACATACATTACTAAAGAAATATTTACTACAACTAACTCCATTAATATTAACATAACTAACACATACTTATAAATATAAAACAATATAATAAAAGAAATTATAAAAATTTGAACTCTAACTAACATTAAATCCAATAAAATTAGTTTTATAATTTAAAACAAAATATTAATCTTGTAAATTAAAAATAAATACAAAATTTTAAAACTATCAAAAAAATAACTCCACGCATTATACCTTTAATCTCCAAAATTAAAATTCTTTTTATAAACTATCTTTTGTATTCATCCTACCAATTTCTTCCTCCTCCTCTCCTGGTTTTTATATTAAATACTACAATTATTAATTTTAAATATTACCCAATATTTTAATCCATTATTTTAATCCAATTCTTTACTTATCTATTATTTTATCATTATAAATTTAAATTCCCCCTCATTAATATTATATAAATCTTCCCAAAATTTTAACCTCCTTCTAATGAAACATTTATGCCAAAATTACTTTTTTACTATATTTTTATGTTAATACTTATATTTATAATTTCCCACTTCTTAATTAATTCCCTTCAACTTCACCCCATCCTCATAATTTTAATAATTCTTCTAAACACTTTTTCAGTATGTATTTTAATATCACTATGACAATCTAATCCCTTATATGCTATCTTATTATTTTTAATCATAATTAGAGGTCTATTAATTATTTTCCTTTATTTTTCAAGTCTAATCAACAACATACAAAACAAATTATCAACTAATATTTTAATGTTAACTAGCTTCATCATCAATATTCTTATTTTTCTCTTCTTAAAATTTATTAATTTTAACTATAGCTCCTCACCTTTACATTCATTTACAGAAATTTCCTCCCTTTCAACCTTTAACCAAGAAATATTTAAAAATTTATTTATAATTTACTCCTATCCATACAATAACTTTACACTATTAAATATATTCTTTTTACTTACCACTATACTTATTATCATTAAAATATGTACAATCAATTCATCTTCATTACGGAAAATTTCTTAACTTAAATATGAACAAAATATTTACTATTATCAAAAAATCATTATTTAAACTCCCAACTCCTCACAATATCTCATACTGATGAAATTTTGGCTCTTTATTAGGAATATTTTTATTTATTCAAATCATAAGAGGATTCTTCCTTTCTCTTCATTATTGCCCTAATAATCAACTTGCATTCTTAAGAATTATTCATATTATACAAAATATTTTTAATGGATGACTAATACATAACATTCATATTAATGGCGCCTCATTTTTCTTCATTTGTATATACACTCATATCGCCCGAGGAATTTATTATAATTCCTTTAAATTAATACATACATGAATAATTGGAGTAAGAATTTTATTAATTTCTATAGCAACAGCATTCCTAGGTTATGTTCTCCCCTGAGGTCAAATATCTTATTGAGGCGCTACTGTAATCACAAACTTAATATCAACTATCCCTTATATAGGCCAAATAATCGTAATATGAATTTGAGGAGGATTTTCAATCAATAACGCTACCTTAAATCGATTTTATTCTCTACATTTTATTCTACCTTTTATTCTATTAATAATAATAATTATACATCTTTTCTTTCTTCACACAACCGGATCCTCCAACCCACTAGGAATCAATAGAAATTACTACAAAATTCCTTTCCATATTTACTTTTCCTACAAAGACATTTTAGGTTTCATATTATTTTTATCAACTTTCTCAATCTTAATTCTTCAATACCCCTATATTTTTAGAGACCCAGACAATTTTATTCCTGCCAAAAATATATATATATATATATATATATATATATATCTTCTTCTTCTTAGTCGTACACTCTTGACAGAGTGGTCGTGGTTATGTGAACTTCTTATATTGATTCCGCCGAGGTTCTTGCAATTTGCCTCCATCTGTCTCTATTTGTGGCACTGCGGGAACATTCTGTGATGGAGCATTTTGTAGCCGATTTTATAAGATTAGTCCATCTAGTCGGGGATCGGCCGCGTGGGCGTTTGCCTTCTACTTGCGAAGACAGAGTGGTCGTGGTTATGAACTGAAGTTCATAACTCTCGTGGGAGAATAGTGTGGTGGTTTCCCGTTGCCTTCCACACCGCTGTACAGAGGCCGTTCTATTGGATGCCATAGCGCCTTCTGCTATCTGGTTCACAGCCGGCATTCCGTCCGTGGCCAGTCCTGGATAGCCAGCTGCCACTACCCTGCGCTAGTTTTTGGCCTACCCCGAGTATTTCATTTCCTCGGTACCACCCATATCTTGGGAGGCTTTCCCCATTCCGCCACCTGGGGAGGTAGTCGATGGAGGACTAGCAGCCTTTATACGGAGAACGATGTTCTTCTTGGGATAAATGACGAAGGTGGTTTCCCGTTTTTCCATCCTTCCTTCATGGACCAACGGTTTAACGTCTCTTCCGAAAGACGGTGGCGCCGATATCTCCTCTTTTCCCCACCATACCCGATCGTAGATCGGATCATGCCGGTGAGGGCGAGTCCCCCATTAGGAGGGAGAAATCGACTTGATGGCGTCCCCCGAAAATTCCGGGGAGGCGCGCATCCTGTAGCCCCCGCCGCCTTCTACTAGACCCACCACGAATTACCGGGAAAAAAACCCCACCAGGATTTTGTGTACCTGGCTGGGATCGAACCCGGATCTCCGGAGCGTGAATCCAGCGTCTAGCATAGGAGACCACTGACTCGCATATATATATATATATATATATATATATATATATATATATTTATTTATTTATTTATTTATTTATTAAAAATTTAATTTGTTGTTATTGTCAATTTGTGAATAATAAAAAAAATAAAAAATGGTTGCCGATACTTGCTTATCACTACAAAATGCATGATATCAGTACAAAATTACCTTTTTCAAAAAAAGGTAAAAAAAGGCGCCAAGTACACGCGCAAAGTATGTTGTAAATCTAAAAATCTTAAATGGTAGTAGCTTTATTTCTTCCTAACAAAATAATTCACAAAATTGCGTTACCTAACTAAACCCAAGTGATATTTATAGTAGCTTTATTTTTCCCTAACAAAATAATTCACAAAATTGCGTTACCTAATTCAACCTAAGTGATACGTATTTCAAAAAAGATGTGAAATCTTTAAATTGCGCCAATTCGCTGTGTGCTCTGGTATACTATAGCGGAAAAGTAGGACTTAGAGCGCCCATGGTGGCCGGAATTTGCATTATTTGCTGGAGTTTTCTAATACATCGTAATGGAAAAATTGCGGAAAGGAAATTTAAATTGTTGCGTGCACACGTGTAAGAATGTATTTCACAATACAAGTTCAGAAATAAAATTGTATTCCTTTCCAAAAGCAATTTATACAATTGAGCAGCGAAAAATGTAGATACGTTGGGTACAAAAAATAAAGTAAGTATATTCTTTGAGATTATATGATCATATTTCACCTCGTTTAAAATAATGGTATTTATTTAGAATACGGGCCTCACCTCCAATATCAATAAATTTATATGCTTAATCGACATGTGACCACGCCGCGGGGCATGTACATGTCGCTACATTTCATCGATATGACAGGTTTTCGAATGTTGTCAACTTTAACGATTAATATCTCGCTTCGCGAGGCAGACCGCCGCGTTTTTCTTCCAGATTCTTTCGTTTCGTGTAAAAACGCGTCGGTTACGCATAATTTTATCGATATGTGAGGCCCATATTATCTAAATAAATACCAAAATAATTTGTACTATGTTGTCATACAAATAATTTTTGAAACGATTTGTCTGTAGCTCACATGATTGGCAACCAACAAAATATTCACGAATTTGCAGTGCACACTTCGTGGGGAATCGTTCATCTTTTCAATCTTCAATACAATCACGTCCGAGTTACGTACCGAGCATCTCGGCAAAAAAAAATCATGAATTAAGTTCTACCGAGAAATCTTTAATTCAACGGTAAATAAAAATTATAATTACTTTTGTTTGTAATAAAATATTATGATTTATAAAATAAAATATAAGTGTGTATTATTTTGTGTAGATTCAAGTGATTCAACAGACATATGCGTCGAAGAATATGCAATACATTGTGTGTCAAGGACAATGTAAAGAAAGTTGATGCTGGAAAAAATACTTTAGAGGTACCGCAAGAGCAGTCTTGTTATTTTGATAAATTAATCGAGGCCCCTGCACCATCATTCAAAGTTAACCAGGAGATTCAGGTTTCGATGTTTGAAACTACTGTGGATTGTAAAAATCTCTATGAAAGAACAGAGATGTTTATATATGCACTCAGTATGTGCATAATGAGATTTGCCATGCACAATATTGTACCTTGTACGGAATAGCATTGACAAATGTTTGCGGTATTACACTGCATCTTATTAAATGACTTATATTTTAATTACGCAATTCTTCAACGCGAACCACATGCGATTTTGCTAAGGCTTTTCCTTTTGGTATTGCACTTGGATTAAATTTAATGTCATGTGTGACAGGTCTAAATCCTGTTCGTATGATAAGATTTATTGCAAAAAGTCAGAGAGAGGTTAACCTTTAAAACAAATGTAGGTTAATTTCTTTCGAACAATCTGTTCAACTATATAATTTTTGTAATATCATCATTGAAATTAAGATTTAAATTACCTAACGACAGTTTACGTAGCTCGAATATTCACAATCGTTGACAGCTATTCCATACAGCTATTCCATCAAAAAGTGCGAGATTTTACTAACCGTGGCAGCACTAGTCTCTGCGCACACAGCGAATTGCAAAGAGAATATAGATACTTTGAAATTGTGCAACTACTTTTAAAAAATAAAACAAAATTGTGTTACCTAACTCAACCCAAGTGGTATGTATCTTTGTATTCCTGAGAATCTTTCTATCAACCCAAGTGGTAGTAGTTTTAATTCTCCTTGATAAAATTATAATATTACAAAAAATTATTTTAATCACAAAGAATTAAAGAAATAACATTATAAAATAAAAATATTTAATAAAAATAAAATAAATAAATTTTTCTTGTAAAAAACTTGGCGCTGCTTTTTTAAAGTCAACCCAGACAAACTTGCATAGGTGCATAAGCATATGCATAAAGAGATGGATTTGTCTTATTTCCTTTTGCACATATGTGTTTACACTTATGTTTATGCGCTATGCAAATTTGTCTGGATAAGAGCCTCCGCACAAGACTCTCGTATGATAGCATTGCGTAACATAACGTGAATTAACGCACAAGAAACGTATCGGTTAGAGCCTCCGCACAAAACTTTCGTATGGTAACGTAACGTAGATCAACGCAGAAGAAACGTATTGACGTATAAAGCGTCATCTACAATGGCAGCAGGAGTATACAGTAAGACGTAAGCAGTAAGTTTGTGACTAATAGGATTTTTACAATTCAAGAATAATTAATCGACTGTGATTGGTCAATAGAATAGCTTATTGCTTACGTCTTACTGCATACTCCTGCTACCATTGTAGACGATGCTTAACGCCGTAACCGATACGTTTCTTGTGCGTTGACCCACGTTTCGTTACACTACGTTGCCATACGAAAGTCTTGTGCAAAGGTTCTAAACCTTAAAAAAGCAGCGCCAAGTTTTTTACAAAAAAATTTATTTATTTTATTTTTATTAAATATTTTTATTTTATAATGTTATTTTTTTAATTCTTTGTGATTAAAATAATTCTTTGTAATATTATAATTTTATCAAGGAGAATTAAAACTACTACCACTTGGGTTGATAGAAAGACTCTCAGGAATACAAAGATACATACCACTTGGGTTGAGTTAGGTAACACAATTTTGTTTTATTTTTTAAAAGTAGTTGCACAACAATTATTTTTTAAAGTATATTCTCTTTGCAATTGGCGCAATTTAAAGATTTCACATTTTTTTTGAAATACGTATCACTTTAGGTTGAATTAGGTAACGCAATTTTGTGAATTATTTTGTTAGGGAAAAATAAAGCTACTATAAATATCACTTGGGTTGAGTTAGGTAACACAATTTTGTGAATTATTTTGTTAGAAAGAAATAAAGCTACTACCATTTAAGATTTTTAGATTTACAACATACATTGCGCGTGTACTTGGCGCCGTTTTTTACCTTTTTTTGAAAAAGGTAATTTTGTACTGTATAGTTTACTTCACATATGTACATACACTATTTTATTTTTAGGACTAGTAGTAAATATTGGAACGCAACTAAAGTGAAAGAAAATTTTATATAATTACGTTCATCTTTCACGTACGAATAAAAAATATGAAGGTAAAGAATAGACATTCAATTAACCTTAGTCGAAGGATTTTCACACTTATATGATAAGAAAAATATAAACTATAAGAACCGAATAGCTGTAGAGAATGCGTGGCTATTTATAAGCGGAGAATTAAAAATACCAGCTAAGTATAATACACATAATATAATTATAAGTTAGAGAATCATATATTAAATTAATATACTTTATTTATTTCATTGTAAAATCATAAAATCTTACATATCTTTTATCATATTTTTATATATCTCTTATTACATTTAGGATAGTTTAAAGATAGTCAAACCAGGACTTTTGGTTTTATACAGAGAAATAATAGGACACAAAACTTGACTTTGTACCAACTTAGTAATATAGGAATATAATGAAAGATATACAGAATATAGCTACAGACGGCTCTGTAACTTAAAATTCTGTAACTTAAGGACGTTCACCGGCAAAATCGTTTTCTTAGAAATTTTCTTAAACTTTCAGTATATGTTTAATTAAACGCGTTTTATACGTAGGCGTTTTATTCAATGCCCCTTGCAGTACTAAAATTTGAGATATTCAGCTTCAAAGTTCCGATTTTTAACACGAGATCCCTATGTTGAGCTCTCTCGACACGGACATTTTAAGGAGGTTGGAGCAGTTTGGTCAATTCTAGATTTTCGTTTGTAAAAAATATATATGATAGCATAGGATCTACCGCATGTGTAAGAATTATTTCAGATTTATTGACCATCTCTCTAGAAGCTGAGATATTAATTTCCAAAAATGCGTCATTTTACATGGGGTTATATGGAGAAAGCGTTGACGGCGATGACTGATCCCAATTTTCTTTAATATCTAGTAAAGATAAACGCTCAAAAAACGTGCCTACGCGTACAATAAATTAATGCAAACATTTAGAACGCAAGAAAACACGTATTCACCACCTAATCACAAATATATTACGAGTTAAAGCGATCGAAATTAGACTGAAACAGCAGTTGATAGTTCGCGAGTATGCAGATGTGGCAACGCAGCGTCGCCCGCGTTTTGGCTGTACCCGAATCCTGTCGGTATGTGCACGTTTTTGTGGTTCTCTTCCGTGCTATGTCCACGATTTTTTTATTCTCTTTGGAAATAAAACCAAATCATGGAGACTTCGTCTCCGCACCAGCATTCCGCTATTCCGGACGAAGATACCTGACCGATTTCTCAAGGCGACACACCAGCGGGGTACGGAGCTCCGTGCCTCGACCGAGTACTCTCGGGTGTCTCCGACTTCCTTCACGCTACCCTGACGGCACGATTCAACGGGGTCGAGCACGCTCGGTCTCGCAACGAGCACTCTCGTTGCCGGCACGCCCCAGGGCTCCACCCTCCTCTCCCGCTCCGTTGCTAACATCGCGCCGAGCGCATATGCACGGTCTAAAGTCGATCCTCGGACCACCGTGCATCGTACCGCCGCATCCCGGCACCGTTCACCGTTTGTAGATACCGCGCCCGCGACAAATTGTATCGCCGCGTTCCGAAATTCTCTGTCCGTCTTACCGCGCCAAGTGCCTCGGCACTGCTCACCGTTTGTATACCGCGTCCGCGACTAATTGTACCGCCGCGTTCCGTCACTTTCTGTCCGTCTCACCGCGCCGAGTGCAGCGGCACTACCCACCGCCTGTAAATACCGCGTACCTGTCAAATTGTATCGCCGCGTTCCGCCAGTTTCTGTCCGTCTTACCGCGCCGAGTGCATGCGCACTGCCCACCGTTTGTACATACCGCGTCCGCGTCCACGTACGCCGTTCCGTCCCGCCACTTTCTGTACTTTCTAAATAAATCATTCGATTTCCTGCGCAACCTGGTTATTGTTTCCGGGCCTTAGATCGAACTCCTGATCCGGCGAGCTAGTCCGCGTTCGATGACAAACATAGGCCGTTACATGGCGCCCGAACAGGGACCGTTTTGCTCCGAGGAACAATAACCAAGGCACACGATGCCGAAATCGTGGGTCTATAAACTCACGAAAGACCAGCTCATTACCGAGCTAGAAAAACGCGAATTAGACACCGAAGGCTCGATCGACGTATTACGACACCGTATGAGCACATACGTGACCGAGCACCCCGAGACGGCGCGATCCACCGCCGAGGGGGGCAGCCAGACGCAAACTGCACCCTCGATCACCGTGCACCAAGCGGAAGGCCTCCTCCTGCCACCTTTAAAAATACAGCCGCCGTCATCACCGGCTCTCACGTTTCATACGCCGCCGCCAGTGGCGATGCCCTTTGGAGCCTTCCAACCGGTCGCGAGTGACCCGCCTAGCGCGACCCCCGCTCAGGTTATGGACCAGATTCGGAAATGGGGGTGCCTACTTCGACGGGAGAGACCCGGTGGCCTTCCTCGAACGGCTCGAGGAGCTCAAGGACGCGTATAATTATTCCGGAGAGCAATTACTGATGGGGTTGCCGGAACTCCTTAAGGGCGACGCGCTCTTCTGGTGCCGGAACAACCGACCCAACTGGCGGGAGTGGGAGGAATTTTGCGCCGACTTCCGTGAGCACTACCTCCCACGCCGGTATCGCGCCAAATTAGTCCGCGAAATCCAGACGCGCCTGCAGAAACCGGACGAGCCCTACCGAAAATTCGCGACCGAGATGTTGACGATGATGCGCCGGGCTACCGGATTCGCGGAGGACGAGCAGGTCAAAGCGCTATATGAGAACATGCATCCGCGGTACCAAATGTACATTCGCCGCGACACGGTGACGCATACCCGTGACATTCTGCGCCTGGCGGAGGAACTCGAATACATCGAAGAACAGACGCGCGCCCGACAAAATACCGCACCGAAGCCCGCGATCGCCGCCACCGCGTACGACCGCCGCGAATGTTGCTGGCGGTGTAAACAGAGAGGGCGCACGCGTTTCGATTGCCGACGCCCGCCGCGCCGGTTCTGCTCTCAATGTGGCAAAGACGGCGTCTTTACTAAAGATTGCCACCCGCCGCCGGGAAATGCCGCTCGGGCCGGGGACGAAGCGGCCGCCCCCCGGTCCTCCGAATAATGTATAAACCGCGCCCGTTCCTAACCGTCATAGTAGCCAAACAGCCCGTCGACGCATTATTGGATACCGGATCCGAGGCGTCATTCGTGAACGCGCGCACCGCCGATAGACTCGCCCGGGAGTTTCCGATTCAACCGGTAGACGGGCGCGTACACCTCGCCGACGGGTCAAGCACCACCGTCCCCGGATTAATAACGTTCCCGATCACCGTGCAGGGAAAGATGTTTTGGCACCAATTCCAAATAATGCCGACGCTCGAGTACGACGTACTCATCGGCGTCGACTTATGGGCGAAACTCGACTTCGCCATACCGTCCCCAGCGTCGGATCCAAAACCGCGAGCAGCCGTCGTCGAACCCGCGCCCGAGGGAGACGCGTCAACGGAGGAGGAACGCCTCCGCCGCTTTCTGGCCGAAGAACTCGCGAGATTCGAGAGCGTGCAGGGGCCCACCGGCCGCGGACAGCACGTAATACGCGTAAAAACCGACCGACCCGTTAAACAAAGATACCGACCACGAAACCCGGCCATGCAGGCGATTATCGATGCAGAAGTCGAAAAGATGCTCCAAGACGGCGTGATCGAACCGTCCAATAGTGCGTGGAGCTCGCCGATCGTGATCGTGCGCAAGAAGGACGGCAAGCACCGGTTCTGCATCGACTTCCGCCTGGTTAACGAATTAACCGAGAAAGACGCGTATCCCTTGCCCTACATCACCGCGACATTAGACAAGCTACGGGGGGCCCGCTACCTGTCCACGCTCGACTTAAAGAACGGTTACTGGCAGGTGCCGCTCGCGCCCGAGAGTCGACCCGTAACCGCGTTCACCGTCCCCGGTAAAGGGTTAATGCAGTTCAAAGTAATGCCGTTCGGGCTGCATTCGGCACCCGCCACATTCCAACGCCTGCTCTGACTCGGTACTGAAGCCCGATTTAGAACCACACGTTTTCGTGTACCTGGATGACATCGTCATCATCAGCGCATCATTTGAAGAACAACTCCGCATTCTGCGAGAGGTTTTCCGCCGGCTCCGCGAAGCCAAACTGCGCATAAACCTGGAAAAATGTCGCTTTTGCGCCGACCGAATAAAATACCTCGGCCATATCGTCGACCGCGACGGAATCCGGACCGACCCCGACAAGGTCAGCGCCATCGCGAACTGGCCCGCACCGCAGAACGTCCGCCAGATCCGGCAATTTCTGGGGAATGCGTCCTGGTACCGCCGATTCATCAAAGATTTCGCGACGCTTGCCGCCCCGCTCACTGCCTTGACCCGCAAACAGGCGCGATGGAATTGGGGGGAGGCCGAACAAGCCGCGTTCGAAACCTTGAAAACCGTCCTGACCACCGCACCGGTCCTGGCGTGTCCTGATTTTACGCGGCAATTCCAACTGCAGACCGATGCCAGTACCCTCGGCCTCGGGGCCGTGCTAACGCAATATTTCCCCGAGGGCGAGCGCGTCATCGCCTACGCGAGCCGCACGTTGAATAACGCCGAGCGAAACTACAGCGCGACCGAACTGGAGTGCCTGGCAGTAGTCTGGGGAATCCGGCGAATGCGCGATTATCTCGAGGGATATCATTTCACGGTAATCACCAACCACCAGTCATTGAAATGGCTCCAGAAGCTAGAATCTCCATCCGGCCGGCTAGGACGATGGTCCTTCGAGCTTCAGCAATACGACTTCGAAGTCAAATATCGTAAAGGGACGCTGAATAAAGTAGCCGACGCGTTATCCACGCAACCCGAAAACCTTAGCGTAGCGCAACCGACATGTTCGTGGTACACGCGCATGTGGCACGCAACCGAGAGCGCGCCGAGCGAGATGCCTGACTTCCGGATCGACCAGGGCCGCCTATGGAAGCACGTGCTCCATAGCTTAGATTTTAAGGACACCCCGGCAGCCGAGAAATGGAAAGAATGCGTGCCGAGGGACCAGCGAGCCCGGCTCCTCGAACGCTACCACGATTCACCGACCGCCGGGCACCTCGGAATCGCAAAAACAATTACCTGAATCGCGCACCGATACTACTGGCCCGGCATGTTCCGCGACATCGCCCGCTACGTTCGCGAATGCCCGCTCTGCCTAGCTCACAAGGTCGCGCAAGAAAAGCCAGCCGGACAACTACACCCGACCGCGTTAGGCCACCCGTGGCAACAGGTCACGCTGGACCTTGTCGGCCCGCTCCCGCGATCCGCCGCCGGCCACATCTGGCTGTTAAATATGCAGGACCGTTTCACCAAGTGGGCCGAGCTCCGGCCATTACGACGGGCCACCGCGCCGGCCATCGTGAAAAGTGTGACCGAAGCCATCATCCTCCGACACGGGTGCCCGGACGAAATCCTGTCGGACAACGGCACTCAGTTAAAGTCCCGGCAGCTCGCGAAGCTTTTGGACGATTGCGGGATCCGCCACCGTTTTACACCGGCATACGCGCCGCATTGCAATCCCGTAGAGCGCACTAACCGCGTGATCAAGACGATGATCGCGCAATACGCGAAAAAGCACAAGGTCTAGGACGAGCACCTGCCAGAACTCCAGTTCGCGTACAACACCGCGACGCATGACGCGACCGGATACACGCCCGCGTACTTAAATCACGGCCGCGAATTACGCCGCCCCGGGGAAAATGCACCGCGCGACGACCCGACGCCGCCGTCGACCGTACAACGCCGTTTAACCGAAGCATACGAACTCGTCAAAATCCAGCTGGCTCGCGCGTTCCAGCGCCAGGAGAAACACTATAACTTGCGGCGCCGCGATTGGAGACTACAGGTCGGGGAGTGGGTGTGGAAGCGGGACCGCCCGCTGTCCAACAAGGAGGCATCCTTCAACGCAAAACTCGCCCCTAAATTTATCGGCCCGTTAGAAATCCGCCGCATAATCTCTCCCGTCATTGTCGATCTCCGTAGCCGCGCGGGAAAGTGGTACCGGCACGTACACGTGCAGGATTTGAAACGCGCCCCTGCCAATACACCACCCGACGAACCTGGTCCGACCCCTGGAGGGGGAACCGCGCCCGTAACAACGATCACCGTCGTTCGAACTAAAGCGGCCGAAAAGAGCGCGGCAAAACATCCACACCGAACTAAACATTGTCACGCGACTTCGACCTACCGCGACCCCAGCATGCGTAACCGAAAAACAAAGAGAAGCGTCGTGATGGGAGAGGAAAACGCCGGTCGTCAGACGATCGAGAGCCATGACGGAAGAAGCACCGACGAACGCTCCCGACATTCTTACCGAGATCGCCAAGATCCTCGGCGAAGACGAGGAGTACGATCCGGCCAACCCCGGGATCCACCAGGAATGGGTCACGATGTACCGGGGCGAGCCCGAGGAGACACCACCCCCACCGCCAGCCGAGCCGACGCCGATAAAAACCGTGCCACGGGTTGGCACGATCATTCAGCGGTCCGACGCAGCCAACAGGGCCAAACAGGCCTGGCTTATGGCTACACCACCGCCGCTGCCACGTCGCCCACGTCCGCTGGTCGAGGCCCCCCGAGGCCTGCGACCGACCCTGCAACCGGCCCGAGTAATGGGTCCATTGCCGCCACCGCCGATCAAGATCTAGGTCGAACCGGGAGTCGTCGTGGAAGTACCCCACTTCGCGTGCCACGTCTCCCGGCAATATAAACCGACGCTGGGAAACCGACGATGGCACATACGGTTCAACGGAGACGGGTCAATCCGCTGGATCAAAGAGAAATCGCGGAGAGGACCAGCCTGAGGCAACCGGACCGACCAACTAAATCCTCCGACCAACAGAGCGAAACAATATGCCTCTTGATTCAGGCATTTACAAGGAGAGGGGTGGTGTAACGATGCGCCCCTAAACCAGCATCGTTCCCGGCTACCACCCGCCGGAGGCCGCCCGGCCGACCAACCGTCGGGCGAAAATGTGGGCGCACTGCGCCCTATTCTCGCCCGACGGTTGGTCGGCCGGGCGGCCTCCGGCGGGTGGTAGCCGGGAACGATGCTGGTTTAGGGGCACATCGTTACACCACCCCTCTCTTTGTAAATGCCTGAATCAAGAGGCATATTGTTTCGCTCTGTTGGTCGGAGGATTTGGTTGGTCGGTCCGGTTGCCTCAAGCTGGTCCTCTCCGCGAATCCGGTGGCGCATGAATCTAACGGAAGAGAACCAAAAAATTGTGAACATAACATGAAAAAGAATCCTAAAATCGTTGACATTACCACAAAATAGTAGACATAGCACGGAAGAGAACCACAAAAACGTGCACATACCTACAGGATTCGGTTACAATCAAAACGTGGGCACCTAACCTTATCCAGGATGACAGAAAGTTCACCGGCATGTTTACGTTTGGCAACTGCCGCTACGTGGCTCAACACAGAGGCGAGCACTGCTACCAACCTCATAAAAGTGTAACGTTGCCAAGTTTCAATCGTATTTAATATAATCGACGGAAAGTTATTAAAAAATTGATAGCTTATATAATTGTCAAGTAAGCTACCAGTAATAATTATTATTTCATTTTATCAACGGCAAAACATATATTCATGACATTTTTATATTAAAATAATTAGCACAATACCACAAGTTTTCAAGTTGGCATTGGCAAAAAAGTGTTTCGTTTTTAGCTAATTAAAATATAAAGATGCATAATATGATACTTTTACTACAGGTTTTATGCAATAGCAGCGTATGGAGAATAAAATATACCTAATACAGATTTTTTAATGACCTAATAAAAAACTTTTTTTTAAACCGTCAATTGACTCAACTGGATCGCTCCAACCTCCTTAATGAATAATAAGTACAGTTTTCTTAGAATTTTTTTGAAAAAATAGTATAAGATGCCTCATATTATTAGTAACGTGTGACAATAAAGTTCGATATAGCAAGCGGTATTTATTTTTGAGAAATAGTTGTCTAAAGAACACTATCGGACATAATTTTCGTCTGCTCGGAGGCAAGCCGGGAGAGGGAGAGATCACTGCGAGACTTGACAATGTTGCTACCGCTGCGACATATAGGTTAAGTAGAGAACGTCAAGATCTTATCTCTCTTTGACAATTTCCGCCACGCACTTTTTCTTGGATTCAGATATACATTGCACAGCTTTTCTATTCCTTTTTGCCAATTTGTTTTTAACAAATCTACCATTTTTTAAACGATTATTATGCGACGTGGTGCCTATTGCTACTGGTGCATAAGTTTCCTCGTAGTCGTATCCACACCGCTGTTCGTTACCTTTTACTACTAACCGCGCCTTATAACGATCAATTTCTCCGTTGCTATTGCGTTTGACTTTAAATATCCATTTGCAGTTAAGTGCTCGATTTCCAGGTGGAAGCTCGACTACTTCCCAAGTATCATTTTTTATTAATGCATCTATTTCCTCTTGTATAGCATTTTCCCATTCTTTTTTATCTCTTCTTTCTTGAATTTCTTTGAAAGTTTCTGGTACATTTTCCACAAATGATTCCGCGTTTAAGGCGGAATTCCACTGAGGCAACACTAAGCGACATGTAGTATGCCACATGTCATCTAGTGTCGCCTATTTTTGATGCGTTATTTCAAACCGTGCCACAAACTCGATGTCGCACGAGAAATTTGTCGCCCAATGTCGTTAGCGCCTTGTTATTTGTGTTTGTAGTATGCGGCTAAATCAATTTCATTGAAGCAACATCAGTATCGTGCGTCATGTCTTTGGAAACGGTAGCAGCTGCTGCTTATTTGATAATAGCGTTAAGTAGTAAGAGAAAAAATAAAGAAACGTGATGGTGGAGAAGAGAATTATTTATTGAGAGTAAAAAATCTCGAAATAAATTTTTCAATAAATTGGTTGCGGATAGCGCTTTATTTAAAAACTTTGTTGTTAATGTGTTATTTTTATAATCAGAACTTTTATTGTTCCGTAATTCCGGCGAATTATAATAATCCTCAATAAATAACGTAGTTTTCTCAATATTCCACTCCATATCACTTGCTACAAGCCGCACCGATCCATTGACTATCGGATAACTGGCGACATCTTTCAACAATCTGAATCTTGTTGAAAGATGGCACATGCGACCGGCAACACCAATCACAGTGTAGCATGCTACACTGTCGCATGCTACATGAAGCTTTATGTTGCTTCGGTTGAAAGACTCCATGTCGCATGCGTTATTGCCGCATGCGACATGTTGCCCAAATGTTGACTCAGTGGAATTCCGCCTTTAGTTTTCTCAATATTCCACTCCATATCGCTTGCTACAAGCCGCACCGATCCATTGACTATCGGATAACTGGCGACATCTTTCAACAATCTGAATCTTGTTGAAAGATGGCACATGCGACCGGCAACACCAATCACAGTGTAGCATGCTACATTGTCGCATGCTACATGAAGCTTTATGTTGCTTCGGTTGAAAGATTCCGGCCCGGTTTCACCAACGTGATTTAACCTAATCGGTTGATTAAACTCACTCTTCGTCTCTTTCTAAGGGAACAGTTGGAAAGAGATGAAGAGTGAGTTTAATCGACCGATTAGGTTAAATCACGTTAGTGAAACCGGGCCTCCATGTCGCATGCGTTATTGCCGCATGCGACATGTTGCCCAAATGTTGACTCAGTGGAATTTCGCCTTTATGCTAAAGCCGCATAATCTTCCAAATATTTCGGTTTCTCTTCTTCTCTCTTTCTGATCTTCGTAGTGTACATCCTTTATTTCCACTATCTTTATTTCCGTCAGCACGTGTCGGAGTTCCATTTGCATCCTCAAATTCGTCTTCAGATGATTCAGTCGTCCGAGGTGTTTCAGATGTTTCGTTTACAATGATGTTTTCTTGTGTATCGGTATTAGAATCTATTTGTTGTCCAACAGTATTCGGTATCCAATCTTCACTCGTCGAGTCGACAAAGGTGAATTTTGTCTCATCAAATATAACGTCTTTTCCAAACAAAATTTTCCTCTCTTCAGGACACCAGAGTTTGTATCCATTAGGACAATATCCCACGAAGTAACATTTCTTTGATCTAGAATCAAATTTTCCAGCAACGAGTTCTTTTGGAATACGTAGATAGGCGACACAACCGAAAACTTATTTTCTTTGTGTTTACTGGCTCGTCGAACCACAAGTACGCAGGTACACCTCCATTCAAAGCGGATGTAGGACTTCTGTTGACAAGATATACAGCTGCTAATACAGCTTCGGACCAGAGTTCTTTACTAAGTTTAGAACCCAAGATCATGCATCTCGCTCTTTCAATGACAGTCCTATTCATCCTCTCAACGACTCCGTTTTGTTGAGGCGTATATCTGATAGTGAATTCGAATTGTATTCCCTTCTCTTCGAAGTATTCCTTTATCTCATTAGATATGTATTCGCGTCCATTGTCACATCTGAAACGACTTATTTTCAAATTAAAATATGCTGCTATCATTGCTTCATATTTTTTTAAACAGTTCAATACTTCTGTTTTAGACTCAATAGTATATGCAACGGTAAAATGCGTATAATCATCGACAAATGTTAATACATACCTTTTCCTATCGTAAGATATTGGATTTATTGGTCCCATTATGTCACTGTGTATCAGCTGAAGTGGTCTTTTTGCCCGTATCCGATGTTGATCATGCGGCAATTTGGTCTGTTTTCCTTCAATACACACCTGACATTTTTCTATCGACTGTTGTGATGCATCCGTTCTTGTTTTCTTATTTTGATCCAAGACCTTCCTGACGCTCTCATAGTTCAGATGTCCGAACCTCTTGTGCCAAATTTCCAGTTCTGTTGCAGCAGTACAAGCATTCACCGTTCCTATATGTTCCAGATTTAATGCATACAATTGCGTATTCTCCCTGTTTGCGATCGCCACCGTCGTGTTTCCCTTCTTGATTATTCCTTTTCCGTCAGCAAATAGTACTTTGTATCCGTTCATCTCTAATGCACGGATATTAGATTGTAAGTCAATCCTTGCACAAAGAGTACGTCTTTTATCTTTATAGGAATCCTTTTTCCATTCACGTTGCTCACGACGTTGATTTCTCAGGCTTGTTCTGCTTGTAAGTAACTGCCAGATTTAGCGACGTTTATCTTCACCGGTTTTTCCAGTGTTACCACGTTTGACAATTGTTCACGGCTACTCGGTTATCTCGGCTTGCTTCCTCGCTCGTGTTTCCGCGTTGTCAGCCGTCTCAATTTGTACCAAATTTGTATACTCAACTTCAATGTAGGATGTGAGTTCTAATTCCGCTAGCAGAGTCTCGACCCTGAATTTCCAGTCGTCGTAGTTTGTTCCGTCCAACAAGGGAATCCTGTACTTTTCTATTTCCGCCATTACACGTATCGCGCAGATTGATCTCGATACAAGTTTAATACAAGTTTCTCTGGCTACTTTCCGTATCGCGTAAAGTCTGGGCCCATAACCTGATGGAATTTGGGGATTGGGAACGAAACAGACTGATCAGACTCCGTTATGCGTGGCTAAAATAAACTTTACTTTTCAAACGTGGTATCAACGGTGTTTTCAGCGCGCGAGCCAGCGAGGAAGAAAGAAAAAGTACGCAACGAAAACAAATACATGCGGAGAAAACAAAAGCATGCGGAAGGCGATAAAGACGCCTTTACAATAGTTTACGGAAACATGAACCATAGAATACATACAAAATATAAATATCTTAATTTGCCATAAGTCCACATTTCTCAACAAATACCATAAAATAAAAAATCAAAGAAATTGATCGTACATAAACTTTCAGTATTTGATCAAATAACGTGTATTCAAAATTAAACTTCTTTATTACTTGTATATCTGTAATTTCTAGACCTTTAAATGTAGAAAAACAGAAATTATAAACAAACTGTTCACAACTAAACTTGGATTTAATCTGTTTAAAATTTGAAAATGTAAAAAAAATTTAATTTGTATACTTTGAAATTACTTGCATAATGTCAATTTTACATGAAATTAAATCTTTTTTATCGAGAGCTTTAAATCTCCATACAAGGATGTGTATGAAGTTAGCATATCAATTGTCAGCATATAAAAAAAAAGTAGAGTTCTCTTTGCATACAACCGAGTTCTATAGTTCCTGATAATTTTTAACAATAGTTCTGGTCATTAAATATAAATAAACGGAAGTTGAGAAATGATATGCTAACTTCCCGCGAAGTTAGCATATTATATAATTTTTTCATAATGAATTTTATAGTTCTTGACGAGTTCTATAGTTCTGTAACATAGTTCTGATTATTAACTATCTCTAAACAATTATTAACAATTTTTATCAGCATATCACTCATATTAGAGTGATATGCTATGCTTCTGCGACAAGTTCTCGGCTCGTTCGAAATTTTAAACAACAGTTCTAAACCCCCTGACGATAGTTCCGTACAGTTCTGACCATTAATTATCTCTAAATAATTATTAACAATTTTTGTCAGCATATCACTCGTATTAGAGTGATATGCTATGCTTCTGCGATAAGTTCTCGGCTCGTTCGAACTTTTAAACAATAGTTCTGAACTCCCTGACGATAGTTCCGTACAGTTCTGAACACTGGCTACTTTTAAATCATTATTAACAATTATTATCAGCATATCACTCGTACTAGAGTGATGTGCTATGCTTCTGCGACAAGTTCTCGGTTCGTTCGAAATTTTAAACAACAGTTCTGAACCTCCTGACAATAGTTCCGTACAGTTCTGACTACTGGCTACCTTTAAATAATTATTAACAATTATTATCAGCATATCACTCGTACTAGAGTGATATGCTATGCTTCTGCGACAAGTTCTCGGCTCGTTCGAAATTTTAAACAACAGTTCTGAACCCCCTGACGATAGTTCAGTACAGTTCTGACCATTAATTATCTCTAAATAATTATTAACAATTTTTATCAGCATATCACTCGTATTAGAGTGATATGCTATGCTTCTGCGACAAGTTCTAGGCTCGTTCGAACTTTTAAACAATAGTTCTGAACTCCCTGACGATAGTTCCGTACAGTTCTGAACACTGGCTACTTTTAAATCATTATTAACAATTATTATCAGCATATTACTCGTACTAGAGTGATGTGCTATGCTTCTGCGACTAGTTCTCGGCTCGTTCGAAATTTTAAACAACAGTTCTGAACCCCCTGACAATAGTTCCGTACAGTTCTGACTACTGCCTACCTTTAAACAATTATTAACAATTATTATCAGCATATCACTCGTACTAGAGTGATATGCTATGCTTCTGCGACAAGTTCTCGGCTCGTTCGAAATTTTAAACAACAGTTCTGAACCCCCTGACGATAGTTCAGTACAGTTCTGACTACTGGCTACCTTTAAATAATTATTAACAATTTTTATCAGCATATCACTCGTACTAGAGTGATATGCTATGCTTCTGCGACAAGTTCTCGGCTCGTTCGAAATTCTAAACAACAGTTCTGAATTTCAGTTCAGTACAGTACAGTACAGTTCTGACCATTAATTATCTCTAAATAATTATTAACAATTTTTATCAGCATATCACTCGTATTAGAACCCCCCGACGATAGTTCCGTACAGTTCTAAACACTGGCTACCTTTAAACAATTATTAACAATTTTTATCAGCATATCACTCGTATTAGAGTGATATGCTATGCTTCTGCGACTAGTTCTCGGCTCGTTCGAAATTTTAAACAATAGTTCTGAACTCCCTGACGATAGTTCCGTACAGTTCTGAACACTGGCTACTTTTAAATCATTATTAACAATTATTATCAGCATATTACTCGTACTAGAGTGATGTGCTATGCTTCTGCGACAAGTTCTCGTCTCGTTCGAAATTTTAAACAACAGTTCTGAACCCCCTGACGATAGTTCCGTACAGTTCTGACCACTGGCTACCTTTATATAATTATCAACAATTTTTATCAGCATATCACTCGTACTAGAGTGATGTGCTATGCTTCTGCGACTAGTTCTCGGCTCGTTCGAAATTTTAAACAACAGTTCTGAACCCCCTGACAATAGTTCCGTACAGTTCTGACTACTGGCTACCTTTAAACAATTATTAACAATTATTATCAGCATATCACTCGTACTAGAGTGATATGCTATGCTTCTGCGACAAGTTCTCGGCTCGTTCGAAATTTTAAACAACAGTTCTGAACCCCCTGACGATAGTTCAGTACAGTTCTGACTACTGGCTACCTTTAAATAATTATTAACAATTTTTATCAGCATATCACTCGTACTAGAGTGATATGCTATGCTTCTGCGACAAGTTCTCGGCTCGTTCGAAATTCTAAACAACAGTTCTGAATTTCAGTTCAGTACAGTACAGTACAGTACAGTTCTGACCATTAATTATCTCTAAATAATTATTAACAATTTTTATCAGCATATCACTCGTATTAGAACCCCCCGACGATAGTTCCGTACAGTTCTGAACACTGGCTACCTTTAAACAATTATTAACAATTTTTATCAGCATATCACTCGTATTAGAGTGATATGCTATGCTTCTGCGACTAGTTCTCGGCTCGTTCGAAATTTTAAACAATAGTTCTGAACTCCCTGACGATAGTTCCGTACAGTTCTGAACACTGGCTACTTTTAAATCATTATTAACAATTATTATCAGCATATCACTCGTACTAGAGTGATGTGCTATGCTTCTGCGACTAGTTCTCGGCTCGTTCGAAATTTTAAACAACAGTTCTGAACCCCCTGACAATAGTTCCGTACAGTTCTGACTACTGGCTACCTTTAAACAATTATTAACAATTATTATCAGCATATCACTCGTACTAGAGTGATATGCTATGCTTCTGCGACAAGTTCTCGGCTCGTTCGAAATTTTAAACAACAGTTCTAAACCCCCTGACGATAGTTCAGTACAGTTCTGACTACTGGCTACCTTTAAATAATTATTAACAATTTTTATCAGCATATCACTCGTACTAGAGTGATATGCTATGCTTCTGCGACAAGTTCTCGGCTCGTTCGAAATTTTAAACAACAGTTCTGAATTTCAGTTCAGTACAGTACAGTACAGTTCTGACCATTAATTATCTCTAAATAATTATTAACAATTTTTATCAGCATATCACTCGTATTAGAGTGATATGCTATGCTTCTGCGACAAGTTCTCGGCTCGTTCGAAATTTTAAACAACAGTTCTGAACTCCCTGACGATAGTTCCGTACAGTTCTGAACACTGGCTACTTTTAAATCATTATTAACAATTATTATCAGCATATCACTCGTACTAGAGTGATGTGCTATGCTTCTGCGACTAGTTCTCGGCTTGTTCGAAATTTTAAACAACAGTTCTGAACCCCCTGACAATAGTTCCGTACAGTTCTGACTACTGGCTACCTTTAAACAATTATTAACAATTATTATCAGCATATCACTCGTACTAGAGTGATATGCTATGCTTCTGCGACAAGTTCTCGGCCCGTTCGAAATTTTAAACAACAGTTCTGAACCCCCTGACGATAGTTCAGTACAGTTCTGACTACTGGCTACCTTTAAATAATTATTAACAATTTTTATCAGCATATCACTCGTACTAGAGTGATATGCTATGTTTCTGCGACAAGTTCTCGGCTCGTTCGAAATTCTAAACAACAGTTCTGAATTTCAGTTCAGTACAGTACAGTACAGTTCTGACCATTAATTATCTCTAAATAATTATTAACAATTTTTATCAGCATATCACTCGTATTAGAACCCCCCGACGATAGTTCCGTACAGTTCTAAACACTGGCTACCTTTAAACAATTATTAACAATTTTTATCAGCATATCACTCGTATTAGAGTGATATGCTATGCTTCTGCGACTAGTTCTCGGCTCGTTCGAAATTTTAAACAATAGTTCTGAACTCCCTGACGATAGTTCCGTACAGTTCTGAACACTGGCTACTTTTAAATCATTATTAACAATTATTATCAGCATATTACTCGTACTAGAGTGATGTGCTATGCTTCTGCGACAAGTTCTCGTCTCGTTCGAAATTTTAAACAACAGTTCTGAACCCCCTGACGATAGTTCCGTACAGTTCTGACCACTGGCTACCTTTAAACAATTATTAACAATTATTATCAGCATATCACTCGTACTAGAGTGATATGCTATGTTTCTGCGACAAGTTCTCGGCTCGTTCGAAATTTTAAACAACAGTTCTGAACCCCCTGACGATAGTTCAGTACAGTTCTGACTACTGGCTACCTTTAAATAATTATTAACAATTTTTATCAGCATATCACTCGTACTAGAGTGATATGCTATGCTTCTGCGACAAGTTCTCGGCTCGTTCGAAATTCTAAACAACAGTTCTGAATTTCAGTTCAGTACAGTACAGTACAGTTCTGACCATTAATTATCTCTAAATAATTATTAACAATTTTTATCAGCATATCACTCGTATTAGAACCCCCCGACGATAGTTCCGTACAGTTCTGAACACTGGCTACCTTTAAACAATTATTAACAATTTTTATCAGCATATCACTCGTATTAGAGTGATATGCTATGCTTCTGCGACTAGTTCTCGGCTCGTTCGAAATTTTAAACAATAGTTCTGAACTCCCTGACGATAGTTCCGTACAGTTCTGAACACTGGCTACTTTTAAATCATTATTAACAATTATTATCAGCATATCACTCGTACTAGAGTGATGTGCTATGCTTCTGCGACTAGTTCTCGGCTCGTTCGAAATTTTAAACAACAGTTCTGAACCCCCTGACGATAGTTCAGTACAGTTCTGACTACTGGCTACCTTTAAATAATTATTAACAATTTTTATCAGCATATCACTCGTACTAGAGTGATATGCTATGCTTCTGCGACAAGTTCTCGGCTCGTTCGAAATTTTAAACAACAGTTCTGAACCCCCTGACAATAGTTCCGTACAGTTCTGACTACTGGCTACCTTTAAACAATTATTAACAATTATTATCAGCATATCACTCGTACTAGAGTGATATGCTATGCTTCTGCGACAAGTTCTCGGCTCGTTCGAAATTTTAAACAACAGTTCTGAACCCCCTGACGATAGTTCAGTACAGTTCTGACTACTGGCTACCTTTAAATAATTATTAACAATTTTTATCAGCATATCACTCGTACTAGAGTGATATGCTATGCTTCTGCGACAAGTTCTCGGCTCGTTCGAAATTCTAAACAACAGTTCTGAATTTCAGTTCAGTACAGTACAGTACAGTTCTGACCATTAATTATCTCTAAATAATTATTAACAATTTTTATCAGCATATCACTCGTATTAGAACCCCCCGACGATAGTTCCGTACAGTTCTAAACACTGGCTACCTTTAAACAATTATTAACAATTTTTATCAGCATATCACTCGTATTAGAGTGATATGCTATGCTTCTGCGACTAGTTCTCGGCTCGTTCGAAATTTTAAACAATAGTTCTGAACTCCCTGACGATAGTTCCGTACAGTTCTGAACACTGGCTACTTTTAAATCATTATTAACAATTATTATCAGCATATTACTCGTACTAGAGTGATGTGCTATGCTTCTGCGACAAGTTCTCGTCTCGTTCGAAATTTTAAACAACAGTTCTGAACCCCCTGACGATAGTTCCGTACAGTTCTGACCACTGGCTACCTTTATATAATTATCAACAATTTTTATCAGCATATCACTCGTACTAGAGTGATGTGCTATGCTTCTGCGACTAGTTCTCGGCTCGTTCGAAATTTTAAACAACAGTTCTGAACCCCCTGACAATAGTTCCGTACAGTTCTGACTACTGGCTACCTTTAAACAATTATTAACAATTATTATCAGCATATCACTCGTACTAGAGTGATATGCTATGCTTCTGCGACAAGTTCTCGGCTCGTTCGAAATTTTAAACAACAGTTCTGAACCCCCTGACGATAGTTCAGTACAGTTCTGACTACTGGCTACCTTTAAATAATTATTAACAATTTTTATCAGCATATCACTCGTACTAGAGTGATATGCTATGCTTCTGCGACAAGTTCTCGGCTCGTTCGAAATTCTAAACAACAGTTCTGAATTTCAGTTCCGTACAGTACAGTACAGTTCTGACCATTAATTATCTCTAAATAATTATTAACAATTTTTATCAGCATATCACTCGTATTAGAACCCCCCGACGATAGTTCCGTACAGTTCTGAACACTGGCTACCTTTAAACAATTATTAACAATTTTTTATCAGCATATCACTCGTATTAGAGTGATATGCTATGCTTCTGCGACTAGTTCTCGGCTCGTTCGAAATTTTAAACAATAGTTCTGAACTCCCTGACGATAGTTCCGTACAGTTCTGAACACTGGCTACTTTTAAATCATTATTAACAATTATTATCAGCATATCATTCGTACTAGAGTGATGTGCTATGCTTCTGCGACTAGTTCTCGGCTCGTTCGAAATTTTAAACAACAGTTCTGAACCCCCTGACAATAGTTCCGTACAGTTCTGACTACTGGCTACCTTTAAACAATTATTAACAATTATTATCAGCATATCACTCGTACTAGAGTGATATGCTATGCTTCTGCGACAAGTTCTCGGCTCGTTCGAAATTTTAAACAACAGTTCTGAACCCCCTGACGATAGTTCAGTACAGTTCTGACTACTGGCTACCTTTAAATAATTATTAACAATTTTTATCAGCATATCACTCGTACTAGAGTGATATGCTATGCTTCTGCGACAAGTTCTCGGCTCGTTCGAAATTTTAAATAACAGTTCTTAATTTCAGTTCAGTACAGTACAGTACAGTTCTGACCATTAATTATCTCTAAATAATTATTAACAATTTTTATCAGCATATCACTCGTATTAGAGTGATATGCTATGCTTCTGCGACAAGTTCTCGGCTCGTTCGAAATTTTATACAACAGTCCTGAACTTCCTGACGATAGTTCCGTACAGTTCTGACCACTGGCTACCTTTAAATAATTATTAACAATTTTATCAGCATATCACTCGCATTAGAGTGATATGTTATGTTTCTGCGACTAGTTCTCGGCTCGTTCGAAATTTTAAACAACAGTTCTGAACCCCCTGACGATAATTCCGTACAGTTCTGACCATTAATTATCTCTAAATAATTATTAACAATTTTTATCAGCATATCACTCGTATTAGAGTGATATGCTATGCTTCTGCGACGAGTTCTTGGCTCGTTCGAAATTTTAAACAACAGTTCTGAACCCCCTGACGATAGTTCCGTACAGTTCTGACCACTGGCTACCTTTAAATAATTATTAACAATTATTATCAGCATATCATTCGTACTAGAGTGATATGCTATGCTTCTGCGACAAGTTCTCGGCTCGTTTGAAATTTTAAACAACAGTTCTGAACCCCCTGACGATAGTTCCGTATAGTTCTGGCCATTAATTATCTCTAAATAATTATTAACAATTTTTATCAGCATATCACTCGTATTAGAGTGATATGCTATGCTTCTGCGACTAGTTCTCGGCTCGTTCGAAATTTTAAACAACAGTTCTGGACCCCTTGATGATAGTTCAGTACAGTTCTGACTATTAATTATCTCTAAATAATTATTAACAATTTTTATCAGCATATCACTCGTATTAGAGTGATATGCTATGCTTCTGCGACAAGTTCTCGTCTCGTTCGAAATTTTAAACAACAGTTCTGAACCCCCTGACGATAGTTCCGTATAGTTCTGGACATTAATTATCTTTAAATAATTATTAACAATTTTCATCAGCATATCACTCGTATTAGAGTGATGTGCTATGCTTCTGCGACTAGTTCTCGGCTCGTTCGAAATTTTAAACAACAGTTCTGAACCCCCTGACGATAGTTTCGTACAGTTCTAAACACTGGCTACCTTTATATAATTATTAACAATTTTTATCAGTATATCACTCGTATAAGAGTGATATGCTATGCTTCTGCGACTAGTTCTCGGTTTGTTTGAAATTTTATAATAATTATTTAAAGGTAGCCAGTAGTCAGAACTGTACGGAACTATCATCAGGAAGTTTAGAACTGTTGTTTAAAATTTCGAACGTGCCGAGAACTAGTCGCAGAAGCATAGCATATCACTCTAATACGAGTGATATGCTGATAAAAATTGTTAATAATTATTTAAAGGTAGCCAGTGTTCAGAACTGTACGAAACTATCGTCAGGGAGTTCAGAACTGTTGTTTAAAATTTCGAACGAGCAGAGAACTAGTCGCAGAAGCATAGCATATCACTCTAATACGAGTGATATGCTGATAAAAATTGTTAATAATTATTTAAAGGTAGCCAGTGGTCAGAACTGTACAGAACTATCGTCAAGGAGTTCAGAACTGTTGTTTAAAATTTCGAACGAGCCGAGAATTAGTCGCAGAAGCATAGCATATCACTCTAATACGAGTGATATGCTGATAAAAAATTGTTAATAATTATTTAGAGATAATTAATAGTCAGAACTGTACTGAACTATCGTCAGGGAATTCAGAACTGTTGTTTAAAATTTCGAACGAGCCGAGAACTTGTCGCAGAAGCATAGGTACATACGTATACGTTGATGTACATCGACATCCTAACTTGTATTTCGGAAGTATTTTCTATATGTATAATCAAAATACAAAGATATATCAAAATTAAGCTTTCTTATACGATTTGTTAATTGTCGTACCACTAAAAATACATAAAAAATCTGATTATAAGCAATATACATAACGTGAAATGCAACATACATTGATAGCCATTAGCAATTTACATCGTATTTCGTAGTTAGTTGTCGTTTGTACACATTATATATACTATTATATAAAAAAAGGATGTTTTTCATGCTTAGTAATTTAATAGGACCGCGAGAATTTTAACTATTTCTCTAAGCTATCGATATATAATAATGTAAAGATTATTGCGAGTTCAGTAAACTCAAAAGTTTCCGTGTGTCACTAATCTTTATCGTAAAATTCTACAATTTCTGCAAAATGATATAAAAAGAAAATTGTGAATTCTACAATAACTTTTCTTTTTAATGAACACGTCTTGCATTTCTATTCCAATGATTTAATTTTGATCGTGATTAAACTTTTCCAATTCGTCACATATCGTAGTTATAATATGCCAAAATACACTAAAATAACCCATTTTTTTGCAAATATATCAAAATTGTTACGTGATAGAGCAATTTGGCAAACGGGATCGTTTTCTGCGTCCAAATAACTATTGAATGCCGCAAGGTTCGTTCTTGTGCTTTTTCTTGCTGTACAGTGTAATGCATCGAGTAAAATATTGCAAGTTCTCAAGTAACCGAACGTAGATAAAATTAATTATAGATAAAATTAATTAAGAAATATTTAAACTAAGCGGTCATTCTATTTATCATTGTACCGAGGAAATCCGTCCTCGTATGTAACGATACGTCGTAAAGTATAATTTTGATTTGGCTGTAAATTTTTGATATTTCGCGGTGCAACATTTTCGCGAGTTAATCCTTAAATTAATTAAGACTTTAATCGACTATACTAACAATGATCATAATCATGTCAACGTTTATAATCGTCGTGATAAATCGTCATCCCGTTTCGATCATGGATTTGGGTCCTTCTAAAATTGATGTAATTTAAATGGTTATATTATAAGCGTCCTAAATTTAATTATTCAGATAGGATACTTATAATATCTCGCGAAAATGTTGCACCACAAAATACCAAAAACTTACAGCGACATCAAAATTGTACTCTACGACGTATCGTTACATGCGAGGACTGATTTCCTCGGTGCAATGGTAAATAGCAGGATCGCCCAGTTTAACTATTTTTTAATTAATTTCATTTATACGTTCGGTTATTATTTGAGAACTTGCAATATTCTACTCGGTGTATTATTTAAGGATTAACACACGAAAATGTTGGCCCACAAAAGACCGATAGATTACAGCCAAATCAAAATTTTTACTCTAGGACGTATTGTTACATGCGAGGACCGATTTTTTTCGGTGCAATGGTAAATAGCAGGACCGTCCAGTTTAAATATTTCTTATTAATTTCATCTGTACGTGCGGTTAATTACAATATTTTACTCGGTGCATTATTTAAAGATTAAAACCGAATAAATAGCATTTACTTCACCAATCAATAATTAACCAAATTAAGACTTTAATCGACTATACTAGCAACGATTATAATCGTCGTGACAAATCGTCACCTCATTTCGACCATGGATTCTGGTCCTTCTAAAATTGAAGAAATTTAAATGCTTATATTATAAGCATCCTAAATTTATTTATTCAGATAGAATGCTTATAACATAAGCATCTAATTTGGATAAATTTTAGAAGAACCAGAATCCATGGTCGAAACGAGGTGACGATTTGTCACGACGATTATAATCGTTGCTAGTATAGTCGATTAAAGTCTTAATTTGGTTAATTATTGATTGGTGAAGTAAATGCTATTTATTCGGTTTTAATCTTTAAATAATGCACCGAGTAAAATATTGTAAGTAACCGTACCGTACAAATAAAATAATGAGAAATATTTAAACTGGACGGTCCTGCTTCAAAAGATTTCGCAACAATATTATGACGTCACAGCACATTTTTGTGTACTATATCTTCTTCAATTTTGAAGATATTGCAAAAATTCAAAAAGTTTACAAAGAAAGTATGTCATGATCTATCAGAATATACTGTTAGGTAAAAGTCGGTTAAAGATCCAATTGGTACAATCGTCATTTTCGGTCATGCTTTGTGAATTATCTTCATAAGTATTAACATATCCTGTGTTTCCGAAGAGTTTGATTCTCTTCTATTGTAATATTACCAAATGTTCGTTGTTTCTTCACCACAGGATGTAAAAATATGTTAAATACTTCATTAATGGCCATTCTGTTTTGCTTAGCTGCTTCTGATGGTATCTTTTTATTTCTTTCCTTAGAAAATCTATTGCGTAATGACAACCATCGAGCAGTACAATCAGCGACTAAAAGAAAATATATATGTTTACATATGTATCATTATTAAATCTAACTTTTTACTTACAGAATCCTATATAATTAACTATGTGTATATTATATAATGTGTATTATACTTGCCAGGTATTTTTAATTCTCCGCTTATAAATAGCCACGCATTCTCCACAGCCATTCGGTCTTTATAGTTAACATTTTTCTTATCATATAACTGTGGAAATCTTTCGACCAGGTAATTAATTGAATGTCTTTACTTATTATCTCCATATTTTTTATTCGTACCTGAAAGATGAACGTAATTATATAAAATTTTCTTTTATTTTAGTTGCGTTCCGATATTTACTACTAGTACTAAAAATAAAATATTGTTTGTATGTACATATGTGAAGTGAACAGACTTTGATAATAGCGCAGGTACGGGTTTAGGCGCAGTACGGGTAGTATATATATACTAGCTGGTTACCCGGCTTCGCCCCGGAGGACATATGTAATAAGTCTCTATCTCCCTCCCTCTTTTCTCTCTCTCTCTTTTTTCTCTCTCTCACTCTGTCCCTCTCTCTCCTCTTTTTTTCTCCCTCTTTTTCCTCTCCCTCCCCCCCCCTCTCCTCTCTCTCTCTCTCTCTCTCTCTCTCTCTCTCTCTCTCTCTCTCTCTCATCTCTCTCTCTCTCTCTCTCTCTCTCTCTCTCTCATCTCTCTCTCTCTCTCATCTCTCTCTCTCTCTCTCTCTCTCTCTCTCACAATCAGATCGGTAACGAAAAACTATACAGTTTATAGCACTCCCCGGAAAATTCTACCCCTGTTTGATCTATAATTCTTTGAAATTCGGTGAATTATTTCCCGAAAAATTAGTAAAATTAAAAAAACCAGTTTCCAAGAAATCGGTAACAAAAAACTATACACATAATGGCACTCCCCGGAAAATTCTACCCCTATTTCATATACTTTGGGTAAAAATTTGGTTCAGGGGTTTAGGCTGAGCGATATTAAAAAATCCGTGAAAACACGTTTTACTTCTTTTCACCCCGTTAGGGCTCAAATTTTTTAAAAATCCCTTCTTAGTGGCACTCCCCGGAAAATTCTACCCCTATTTCATATACTTTTGACAAAAATTCGGTTCAGGGGTTTGGACTGGGCGTTGATGAGTCAGTTAGTCAGTCAGGACATCTTCCTTTATATATATAGATATATGTCTTTTAATATGTTGCAGTGCCACCTTTGCAGCAATGTTGCTGCATTTTACGCTGCAAGTGCAATGTGGCAATATTGCTGCAATGTTGCTGCAATTTTACGCTGCAAGTGCAATGTGGCAAGATTGCTGCAAGATTGCTGCAATTTTACGCTGCAAGTGCAATGTGACAATATTGCTGCAAGATTGCTGCAATGCTGTTAGGGTTTTACCTTTTCCGGCACACGTTAACAGTTACGACCTCTATAAATCAGAATAAAAGTTGAATCATATTATACCCACACAGCACAAAACTCCGATTAAGCTCCCAGGGAATTTACTTTGCTGAGCTCCCCGGAAACTTACCAATTCGACAAAACAAGCGCCCAGGGAGTTCATTTTGCTGCGCTTTCGGTGGAGCTTACCATATTTGACAAAACAAGCTCCCAGGGAGTTCATTTTGCTGCGCTTTCGGTGAAAGCTTACCAAATTCGACAAAACAAGCTACCAAAAAGAGTTCATTTTACTGAGCTCCTGGAGAGCTTACCGAATTCGACAAAACAAGCTACCAAGGAGTTCATTTTGCTGCGCTTTTGGTGGAGCTTACCGAATTCGACAAAACAAGCGCCCAAGAAGTTTATTTTGCTGCGCTTTCGGTGGAGCTTACCAAATTCGACAAAACAAGCTACCAAGGAGTTCATTTTACTGAGCTTCTGGAGAGCTTACCGAATTCGACAAAACAAGCTACCAAGGAGTTCATTTTGCTGCGCTTTTGGTGGAGCTAACCAAATTCGACAAAACAAGCTACCAAGGAGTTCATTTTACTGAACTCCTGAGGAGCTTACCAAATTCGACAAAACAAGCTATCAAGGAGTTCATTTTACTGAGCTCTTGGGAAGTTTACCAATTCGACAAAACAAGCTACAAAGGAGTTCATTTTGCTGAGCATTTCGCAATTCCGCGAACTGTGAGATTGTGTTTACATCACGGTGCATGGATATTCGGTCGATTACTTAATTTAGTTTAATAAAATATTATATTTGACCTGTGTGAGACCACAAGACGGTGCATCAAGAATTTAGTAGGCAAGTGTTTTCAGAAAGTAAGTACATACTATAACTATACATAATATTTTTATTATTTGTTAGTTTTTTAATAAGGTTAGAGAGCGTACTTATTGAGAACGTACTTTTGTAACAATTTTCATTCTTGTCATCATTCAATTCAGCATTTTCACATACACAATAATTGTTTCTCATTATTCGTATTTGTAATTGATGTACTGGAATATATTTTGTTTTATTGCAACATTTTGTAGAAAAAATGAAAAAGCGTAAACCTTTTTTGCAATTGTCTAAGAGACAGCAACGTAGACGACTCGCTGCCGTAGCATATGTTGACAATGCTGCTTCTTTATCTGAGGTCGACGTAACAAATCATGACGTTAATGTTGAAAGTAGTGTCGAATTAGTCGCGGAAAAACCTGAGAATGAGAGTATTGGAGAAACATCTGCAAGTTCTCACAAGAAGAAACGAATGAGATAGAAGATAACGATATCAATATAGATGAGGATATAGATGAGGAAAATGTTATTGATATTGGTAACGAAGAAAATTTGTCCGCAAAACTGTGCAATTGGGCATCACTTTTATTTGGAATAAGCCATGTGGCTTTATCGGCTTGCTGATAATATTAAGAATTTATTTACCCGTTGAACAATTACCGAAGAATGCACGCACTTTATTGTGTACTCCTCGAAAGACTGTAATACGGAAGGTTACACCGGAAAAATTATTTTCATTACGGTTTATTAAAAGACATTACGGATGAATTGAGAAGCCATTCGGATCATTCGGGAATTCTCGATAAAATTATATTGACATTGGAATTGATGGATTACCTCTAGCAAAAAGTTCAAGAAGTCAGTTATGGCCTATTCTTGGAAAAATCAGCAATACAGTCATTAAATGGAATCCATTTGTCATAAGTTTTTTCTTTCTTTTTTTATTTTTTTTTAATGCATTGAAGGATAAAGCGAAAAAACACGAAAAAAATTAAAAATTAAAATTACAATAAAAAATATTTTTCAATTTTTCATGATCAATAAAGAGAAAA
>JASTWP010001328.1:0-78546 GCA_030770255.1 Temnothorax ravouxi
GCTATCAAACAGCTATTAAACAGCTAAAAACAGCTAAAACGTATTTCGAAACAACTAAAACGTCTTTAAAAACAACTAAAACGTAATTCAAAACAACTAAAACGTCTTTAAAAACAACTAAAACGTAATTCAAAACAACTAAAACGTAATTCAAAACAACTAAAACGTCTTTAAAAACAACTAAAACGTCTTTAAAAACAACTAAAACGTAATTCGAAACAACTTAAACGTCTTTAAAAACAACTAAAACATCTATATTATACTACAAGTTTTAGTTGTTTTTAAAGACGTTTTAGTTGTTTTTAAAGACGTTTTAGTTGTTTTGAATTACGTTTTAGTTGTTTTGAATACGTTTTAGTTGTTTTTAAAGACGTTTTAGTTGTTTTGAATTACGTTTTAGTTGTTTTTAAAGACGTTTTAGTTGTTTCGAAATACGTTTTAGCTGTTTTTAGCTGTTTAATAGCTGTTTGATAGCTGTTTTTAGCTATTTGATAGCTGTTCAAAAGCTGTTTGATAGCTGTTTCATAGCGGTTTGGTCGCCACTGACTTTGACGCGAAAACGCGCAAGATTCGACGGATAGCGCCGCCTGTAGATGATGGCGATGCAGCAAATAAACGTTACGTGCAGCAGAGCGTGCAAATTTTGAAAGATCGACAGGATGAAATCGAGAGAAAGATAGCCACATTTCAGAGTAACGTGCAAATTACCCTAAACGAACTTCAAAAGATGATTCAAGATGTAATTGCGAATCATCGCAAATAGATAAGAACGTACATCTGATATCTGCGTCAGTTGCGCGTCATCGTCATGGCTAGTAAGAAGCAATCAGCTGAAAAGCGGAGGCTGGTAGAAGAATTACACGCTCCTGCGAGAAGAAATTTTTCTCGAAGACGCGTCATAGTGCAGGGATACGATGATCTGTGGCAGGCGGATGTGGTCGAGATGCGCCCATACACGCGATTCAACAGAGGCTACCACTACATACTCACCGTTATCGACGTGCTGAGCAAGCACGCATGGACCGTACCGCTCAAGGCCAAGAGCGGACCCGAGGTTACTGCGGCGATCGCGAAAATAATTCGAGACGGCGGAAGATGCCCGAAAAATTTGCAGACTGACAAGGGAAAAGAATTTTACAACGCAAACGTGCAGAAACTCTGGAAGAAACATAATATCAATCACTATTCGACCTATTCCGTAATGAAGGCATCGGTCGTCGAACGATTCAATCGCACGCTCAAGAACGACATGTGGAAAATGTTTACGCGCAATGGAAATTACAAATGGATCGACTCGCTGTCGGGTCTCGTATCGGATTACAACGCGCGAAAGCATCGAACTATCGGCATGCGACACATCGATGTTACCCCCGCGATCGCCGACAAGCTCCTAGCAACGGTGTACAGCCACGTAAAGATCGCTGCTCCCGCGCGATTCAAAGTAGGCGACTCGGTACGCGTGAGTAAATTCAAGACAATCTTCGAGAAAGGATACACGCCAAATTGTACCACGGAGGTGTTTAGAATCGTCAAAGTGCAGAAAACTAATCCCGTGACGTATCTGTTGGAAGATTCCTGCGGAAAACCCATCGCCGGCGGCTTCTACGAATACGAGTTACATCGCGTTGCTAATCCCGACGTGTATCTCGTTGAAAAAGTTTTGCGCAAAAGGGGGGATGAGGTTTATGTAAAGTGGTTAGGATTTGATAATTCACACAATTCATGGATACACAAGAATAATGTATTGTAAAAATTTATTACAATATAAAAACATATTATACATACAAATGTGTCATTTATTTTTCTAAATGTATTTACAATATATTTACAATGGTATTTTATAATGTCCCCATGGCAGCGTTTCGGTAGAACCGGGTATAATGTAGCGCTTATCGTCGTACGGACTTAGAGCTATTTTCGTTTCGGATATGGTGTATACCTCGTGTAGTTTGGATCTTATGCAAGCCTGTTGTCGCGACATTTCAATTTCGTCGCGCAGACACCGCGTGTAGTCGTCGAACGTTATCGACCTAGCTACGACGTTACTCTTAACACCTTTAGCCTTTTTCGTATCTTTTTTACCATCTACTCGCAAGGCATACATCTTTGCTCTAAGCCCGACGAATTCGATCATTATCGCACCGCTGTTTTCGTCTTTCATTAAGCCCGGTACTTTTTTATTGGCGAGTGGGATACCGTACGCATTATCGATTGCATAATCGCTAGTGTCAAATCTATTAATGTGGCGCTTCATGGTATCGTATACATCGTCGCACTCGATGTGGTAAATGAGACTGTCCGTATCGGTGTACGTGACTTTACACTTATCGCGATACAACGGTAACATGTACTCGTGATGAAATTCGTACAAACATGTCTTGGATATATCGAGGATGCACATACCCACGTAGATTGGTTTGTCGAACTTCACCTCGAGTTTTCGCATTTCTATTGCTACTAGATTCTCCGAAAAGACGCTTCGGCTATGAAAATTTGGTTTTGCTATCATTGCCTCCGCGCCGTATCTACCCTCCCAATGAGTCACGAGTCGCACGTCAACGTGATTGCGCACATTCTCCATGGTTTTACCAAACACGGCATTGTTCATCAATTTGTATAAATTTTTTTCGAAATCATTCTTGGCCAATGTCCTAAATTTCGTATTAAGTTCTATATAATCGCGAAGCCATGGAGATTGCGCGAATTTCAGTATGCGGTGAATCTTTGATATACGGAGACCGTGACGAGTACACTGCTGCAGGTTGCGATAATGTATTACATATCGTTTCTTATCGTATAATGTTGCGAGGAGCTTGTCCTGCCGCTTACCGGGTGGTTTATCGCGCGTCGGACAAAACGGTAGGTCAGTGTGCGCGTCGTGAAGATGTTGTGGATACTCCAAGTCGACTTCGAGTATGTAGCCTATCAAGGAATCTAACGCGACATCCATAACATTAAAATTGGTTACGTCGTCGACCCATTTAAAATCTGCATATGGCAATGGTTGACACATTGCCCAGCCGTATAAGTTATTTACATCAAAATACATCAGGTACGACGACGGTTTCGATGGATCGTACGACTGCATGTACTTGTGGTTGGCCAGCGCGTATCTGTTTGAACATTGACTCAAACCGCCGCGTATACCGCGTTCGATAAACATGACCATGTCAATGTCGGTAAGCAGTTCGAAATTGATGTGTGTATGCTTCAACATAGCATCCCACGTAAAACCCGGTAGAGTATAATAATACGCGGGATCGAGTCCATAACTCGCGACGCAGCTATCGCGAAAATTTTCAAAGATATCGGCCAACAGCAAGACATCAGTTTTGAGATATAAATCGCTGTAATCACCGAGCGTTCGAATGGAGAACCGCTGCCAGACGTTGGCGGCGTGCGCGTAATCGCTCTCGGATACGGTGTCACCTGTCATTGAACTGTAAAACGAGTCGCGCGGTGGTAAACACAAGTCCTCCAATTTTTCAACGCAGTCAATGTATTCATAGGGAAATACGCCTTTTCGTGTCAGCAAATCAAAATTTTCTGCGGATATTTTACAAAATTCGCGTTGCAATATTTGCAGTTTATCTTTGCTGAGATAAGATGCCAATTTGTCGAGACTAGCGGTGAGAAACTTGTATGAATCGATAAATCGCAATTTGACGCAAGTTTTCTTATCTTTATCTTCGATGCTTTGAACATTTTTTGTAAACGAAATGTATTTTTCTTTTGTAATTGGGAGTAAATCTACATGTCCCTCGTACGCTGTTGCTATTTCAGTTATAATAAAATGTGCGTCATAGCTTGATAAATTATGAAACACTATGGGAATGCAATGCGAATCTTTATAATTTAAGTTACAGTTAGAATGCGCGGGACCTCTGTATTGGCCGGTCAGGTGACAATGGTCGCGTACTCGCACGTCGTCTGGCTCGAACGGTTTTTCGCACACGTGACAGTGCGTTGCGCTGTTAAACTTTTCCCACTCGTCTCGCGTGAAATCTGCCATGGGTACGTTAGTGGACAAGATAGTTTTGACGTCGTGAGCTAAACGTCTTAGCTCCTCGGCGAACCACGCGACACAATCCTTATCGCGACGAAACCGATACATAGATAACGATTCGTCGTACGAGCAACGCACGTAGTACCCTATGCTAAACACGCGATGATGCTGATATGTTGTACCTAGACGTTTCCGGATCCGCTTCCATCTTCTCCAGGGTACATTCCAGGTCGGCGTATACGACAAACGGAACTCGTTCCTTCCTGCTGTGATTTTTAAAGGCCAACCACTTGTCGTTATCGCTCGGTAACTTGATCGCGCATTTGTTCATCTCCCGACAGTCGACGGTGTGGGCTTCCAATTTCTCGCTCGTGTAAAAGTAGTGCAAACATCTGCAAAAATAAACGCAAATATTATAAATTTTTTTTATATACAAAATATTATATATTATTAAAAGAACTATAGGTACTTACCGATCACAAAAGTATTTTTTGTTCGTATTTTTGCTCAATTGCGAGCTCACGAGGCGGGATAGGTTCTTGATCCACGCAAAATGTCCCACGTTGTCGTCATGCATGTACAGCAGATTTACATGTCTGTCCATCTTACGATCAGTAACCCGTAATGGCAAGATTGCAAGTTCCTTGTTTTTTTCGATGCTGTAGACGTTGATGGAGATGTTGTTGTGATTTTCAAATTTTTTAATTTGATTCAACGTCATTGGGAACTCAATGTCCGTAAGATTTAGCACCGACGTGTAATGTGGATACGACGATTCGCGTTCTGCATTTCTTTGGGCTGGATGCAGAGCAGCCACCACTGACCATGCGAAACATGCATTGTCTCTTGATTGCACGTTTATCACCGCTTTCTTCTTTTTAATTTCTCGCGGTATTTCCACAAAACATCCCGCGTGCAATGGATTATATTTGTTCACATTTACCGTTAAATTGAGTATACTCGACAACGCCCATCCGCTATCACGTTCCTGGAATTCCTCCAGCTTTGCTAAGGTAGGCTCGATGACGTGTCGCTTGTACCACTCACACAGATCGGACTCACGAAAGAGTTCATAGTTTCTCGTTGCGATACTTTTATTCGCGCGTTTGTCACCCGCAACAAATTCACCATTAAACACTGTGTTAATTTTTACATTGTCATGTTGTTGCATGACGTTCCGCACACGATCGAGTACAATGTCTCCCGCATTTTTGAGAAATTGTTGAGGGTCGATGTGTTTGGAATTTATTACCGCACCGGTCAGTATACGGCTTTCAAAAGCCGTATCTATCTCGCGCCATCTGAGTCCTGTCTCACTCGCACTGTATCCAGCACCCCCATGCACGAAACGTTGACGTACCGAGTCTTTCAAACCTTCGAGTCGCGCGATACAAGCGACCAACGACTGTTTGAGACCGATCGATGACTGATCGATCGATAATCGTGGCCGTTTAATTCGGCTTTGTTCTTCCAACGATTCGATAAACTCGTCGCATCGTTGCTCCCACGCGGCAAAGTCTTCTCTCGAATTTAACAGGGTGGATTGCTCCAAAAATTCTTGTTCCATGTTATTGCGCGATCCTCTTGCTAACGCCATTTGTTGCACTCACGACTTCCAGTTCTCGACTATTGAGCGTATCCCCCAGATTCGTCATTTTATATTCTACTAATGATGCATCGTTTGCTTATCATATCAAATTTCATCTCAGCAGCCGTACATCGGCGCTATTTGCAAAATTTGCAGTTTTGCACGTGTTCGATAAAATCATCGCGAGACATGTTGCGACATGTTCTTCAAAACAATATCGCTCCATTGACTTATGCGAAATTGCAAAATTTGCAGTTTTGCACGTGTTCGATAAAATCATCGCGAGACATGTCGCGACATGTTCTTCAAAACAATAACGCTCCATTGACTTATGCAAAATTGCAAAATTTGCAGTTTTGCACGTGTTCGATAAAATCATCGCGAGACATGTTGCGACATGTTCTTCAAAACAATATCGCTCCATTGACTTATGCGAAATTGCAAAATTTGCAGTTTTGCACGTGTTCGATAAAATCATCGCGAGACACGTATGCTCTTGAAAAGAAATCATATTCGATGCTCGATGAGGTAATCTCATCACGAATGTTCTTGACAAAGACATCACATTTAACGTATATGTGGATTGTGGTGGTGGTCACCATGCAGCAGCCGTACATTGGCGCTATTTTTGCAAGATTTGCAGTTTTGTGTATGTATAAATGGTCTACGAGGATTCTAGAGCGCAGTCGAGAGTTCGATACAATTCGAGTACGTCGCAAACAGCTAGATACGATGAACACTCACGGTGCGAACTATTACGTTCCGATTCAGGATGGAACGTGCGAGAAACAACACAATGAGTAAGTACCGCTAATTTTCGTATATACTTGTGGAAAAACTTTTATAAACATATAATTGTATTTTTACAGTTTTGATAAACCCCGCTACACGCCACGTATTTTGGGAAGAAGATTTGCCTTGACATCAACAGCGTATAAATTTTTGGATGTTGGAATCAACGCGGGACCTATATCCTCTGTGGATATACATATTGGTGATAACCGAGGCAATCGGATAATTCTGCCACATGCAACGTGGGTGACATTCATCGAAAAACGTGCAGATATACAGCGACTCGTGCAGTCATCGGCATCATCTTCGCTAACGTTTCAAGATCTGGAGCTTGTTAAAATACGTGACGCAGATATTGTAAAATTGACGTCGTGCGGCACCAACTTGTACATGAAACCGTCAACCGTACTCTTCCTGTTCGAACTAGAACATTGCGTCGAGAATGTTTATTTTCAATTATGTCTAAATGTTCACGGTGTAAGTGAAAAATTCAAACATTTTGTAACCATTTTACGTCAAAATTGTATAACCGATAAATGTGACGCAGTTACAATCTTGCGTGAATTTTATGATAAAAATTTGATTATTGATTGTGAACTGTTGGCGTATGCTGCTGATAGTATTATGTATAATGCGCTTCATGATAAATAAATACATATAATATGGTTAAAAATTTCCTTTTCATTTACCGTTCCCTGTCGTTAAGCTTTGTTTATCGTTTACTTAAATATAATATTAAAATTAAATATCGCGAAGATCTAAACGATTAAATATTGTTGGCGAAAAAAATATATGCGATCGTGAGCGATAACGTGAACGGGGGGAGGGGCCGGGGGCCGGGAGGGACCGCGAAAACAAGAAGACGCGCGCGACCGGGGCGATGGAGAGATAACGCGAGCGTGTGACGTCACGCGACCGGCGCTGCCGTTGCACGCAGACCCCTCCCGCGGCGAAAACGCGGTCGCTCCGCGGCGCCGGAAAACGCGGACCCCCCCCTCCTTGCGGCACCGGAAAACCCCTTCGCCCCGCGGCGCCGGAAAACGTGGTTCCCCCCTCCCACTCCCCGCGGTGCTCGAAAAACGCGGTTTTCCCCTCCCCCCCCCCGCGGCGCTCGAAAAACGCGATTCCCCCCTCCCCGCGGTCTCCCCCCGACCCGCGCCCATCCCCCGCGGTTCCCCCCGCCCCTCACCCCCCCCTCAGATCCCCGAGTTAGAACATACATAGCTTACCTACTGACTAACCTCTCAGCTACAAAATGAGGGGTGATTTATTCATTTTTTTATCAACATTTGCCGAGTTATTGCAAAAAAACGAAAATTTTGGTTCCCCCAAAAAATAAAATTTTCGCGGTTTTTTGCATTTATCTCGTTTCGATTAATAGATAGCACTTTTTCGCTCTTGAGAAAATTGTAGGGCTTGAAAAAACGAAGAAAATGAGCGGTGACTCGTTCCAATTCGTCCAAAATTGGTTTCCCCTCCTCCCCCCTCAAAAAGCTCTGGGTCTCATGATACGACAACTCAAAAATAAGCTTTTCTAAATACCCCCAACACGCCTAAAAAGGAATAAAAAAGTTCGCATCACTTTCATACCAGAAGTCTTTTTTTGGTCTAATTTGACTGGCCTAATACTTTTATGTGGCGATTATACTGTTCCACATATTTAAATCTCTTTAGATGCAACGCTAGTATCATAGGTGGTTTCTTCACTCTCATTCGTTTCTGTAAAAATTTAAAACGGTCATGTTTCAATAAATAATTTATGTGATTCGTGCAAAAAATTAATCAATGCTGCAAATCGAACGCCACGTCACTAATACCTGAGCTTCCTGGTAACTGCTGCAGTGATCGCATTTGAATTTGTTGTCGCTACACAGGGTCTCTGTATTGGAGAAGCATCTGAGGCAGTGTGTAATCGAAGTATTCTGATCTACGTCAACTTGCAGATCGAAGAAGTCCTCGCCTTTGCTAGAAACAGTCTCACAGTTAAGGCAGCGTGTTTCCGACGTCAGTATCCCCTGAAATATCTCGTGAACCCACGTAGGCTCCGGTGGCGAACCTGCAGCATCCCCTGCCCCACACTTTCCTCCAGTCGGCTTGCTCTGAGTTCTCTCTGCTGACTCGCCAATCGAGGTTGGCTGAGCTTTGGTGCTGGCGGGCTGTAGACCTTGTTCCTTTTCCGGAATTTTTGCAAGTGCCTTTTTATCGGGTGCCTTTGGTGAGCAGTTCTTTCGCACTGGCCTAACGGTTAATGTCGGTGGAACCACTTTCTCGGGCCTTTCGCCCGACGGTAATCTGGCTATGGCCGCGTCGGAATTGTCCTCGGGCGGTGGAGGTTGCACAATTGTATTCTCGTTTCTCAACAGGCAGGCCCCATCTCTCGTACTCGAGACTCTGCGTACGCAAGGTCTCGTAGCAGTCCAAGGTGTCCAAGGTACACGCGCGGCAACGGCGATCATGGGTTCCACCATGATACCATGATACAAAGACAAGGGTATGCTCACTTGGTGGTAACCATGATACAAAGACAAGGGTATGCTTACGCGCATATATAAATCACGTGACGGTCAACGGCCAATCAGAATTGTCACCATTCATACGTCATCATTATGCGGTAATTTCGAAGTTATTATCATTTCTTTACAATACACATTATAGAAAGTTACTATTTTGCCATTTTTTAGACGTCATTGCATAAAAGTTATACATTTTATTGTAAAATTTCTATAATGTAGTACATACGTTAATACGAAATACTTTACTAGGATATGGGATACAAAATATATATTTGAGGTTCTTTGACGGCTAAAATGTATATATATATACATATATATATATATATATATATATAATATATATATTTTATATATATATATATATATATATATATAAAATGTATCAGGGTGTCACCGAATCCTTGGTACTTTTCTCAGATTTAGATAGAGCGAGCCAAACTGAGTCGAAAAGTCATCATGTACCATTTTGCAATTTTCGCAATAGTTTCTGAGTTATTAATGATTAAAAATCGCCGTATTAGCCCGCCCACCGCCAAAGCGCGCGGCGAGAAGCGGCCGCCCCGCGGTCGGCGCGCGGGTAGTTGTTTACTACAAGCGGCGATGATCACGCGCGAGCGGCGCGTAACGCCGGGCCCCCGTCCTGAGCGATGATAGTTTCTCGCATTTTTTTAAATAGAAAGAAAATATTTTAACATAGAAAAATTTTTTGTGCGTACGTATGTACATACGTGTGTACATGCATACACAGGAAAATATCAATTGCACTGTTTTAAAAAGCGATTACTCAATTTATTTTTCTTCTTTTAGTAAGTAACGGTTGTCTTTAAGGAAAAATATTTTCTTGATAATAGTCTTAAAATGTACAAATTTTAGAAAGAGTCTTTATCATGTACTCGAAAGAAGAATTTATACTCCTTCAAAGAACATAATAAAATTTTATCGAAGAAAAATCAAAATTATAAATAAAGTAATATGAGGACCCTCGAGATTAAAATAGGAGAAGTCAAGGCTGTGAAGGAGATGTCAGACGCAGATCACAGTGCGTAATATCAGAAATTTATTCGTCGTTTTGATACATTACATCGATCCGTACGTTTCGGTTCAGTTTTGAGCCATCTTCAGCGGTAGTTACAGAAATTAAGAGAGTTACACGTTCTCCGTACCGTATGGTGAGTGTACTGATTCCAAGTATCAGAAACATAGACCAATTGATTCATATCTGTAAATTTGTTTAATTAATGTTGATATATTAAAAAGATCCCTTAGGAAATTCACCATTCGGTCTGAAAAACGTGGAATACAAAGCCATGTGCAATACTCTCTGCGAGAAGACGTGACGATCTTATCGACACGACACATGCACAGCAATGATATGAAAGATCTTGCAAGAAGAGGCATGTCGTAGGTCAACACACCGGCGAGGATTATAACAAAGCACGATTTGACACCGTCTCAAAATGACACGGATTTTTTGCATCATGCATATGTCACGGTTTTGAGCAAATTGTAATCCATGCTCATGAACTTTGGTCGTTGGCAAATCGGGGTTTTACTATTGATACATGCAATGTTGTGACGGTGTCAAATTGTGCTTTGTTATAATCCTCGCCGGTGTGTTATGACCTACGACATGCCTCTTCTTGCAAGACCCTTCACATCATTGTGTGTCGTGTCGACAAGATCGTCAAGTCTTCTCGCAGAGAGTATTCATTATGTATGTACATGGCTCTGTATTCCACGTTTTTCAAGACAAATAGTGAGTTTCCTAAGGGATCTTTTTAATATCTCAACATTAATTGAACAAATTTACAGATATGGATCAATTGGTCTATGTTTCTGATACTTTGAATCAGCAAACTCATCATACGGTACGGAGAACGCGAAGGGTCTTGCAAGAAGAGGCATGTCGTAGGTCAACACACCGGCGAGGATTATAACAAAGCACAATTTGACACCGTCACAACATTGCATGTATCAATAGTAAAACACCGATTTGCCAACGACCAAAGTTCATGAGCATGCATGGATTACAATTTGCTCAAAACCGTGACATATGCATGATGCAAAAAATCCGTGTCATTTTGAGACGGTGTCAAATCGTGCTTTGTTATAATCCTCGCCGGTGTGTTGACCTACGACATGCCTCTTCTTGCAAGATCTTTCATATCATTGCTGTGCATGTGTCGTGTCGATAAGATCGTCACGTCTTCTCGCAGAGAGTATTGCACATGGCTTTGTATTTCACGTTTTTCAGACCGAATGGTGAATTTCCTAAAGGATCTTTTTAATATCTCAACATTAATTAAACAAATTTACAGATATGAATCAATTGGTCTATGTTTCTGATACTTGGAATCAGTACACTCACCATACGGTACGGAGAACGTGTAACTTAATTTCTGTAACTACCGCTGAAGATGGCTCAAAACTGAACCGAAACGTACGGATCGATGTAATGTATCAAAACGACGAATAAATTTCTGATATTACGCACTGTGATCTGCGTCTGACATCTCCCTCACAGCCTTGACTTCTCCTATTTTAATCTCGAGGGTCCTCATATTACTTTATTTATAATTTTGATTTTTTTTTGATAAAATTTTATTATGTTCTTTGAAGGAGTGTAAATTCTTCTTTCGAGTACATGATAAAGATTCTTTCTAAAATTTGTACATTTTAAGACTATTATCAAGAAAATATTTTTCCTTAAAGACAACCGTTACTTACTAAAAGAAAAAAAATAAATTGAGTAATCGCTTTTTAAAACAGTGCAATTGATATTTTCCTGTGTATGCATGTACACACGTATGTACATACGTACGCACAAAAAATGTTTCTATGTTAAAATATTTTCTTTCTATTTAAAAAAATGCGAGAAACTATCATCGCTCAGGACGGGGGCCCGGCGTTACGCGCCGCTCGTGCGTGATCATCGCCGCTTGTAGTAAACAACTGCCCGCGCGCCGACCGCGGGGCGGCCGCTTCTCGCCGCGCGCTTGGATTTGGCGGTGGGCGGGCTAATATGGCGATTTTTAATCATTAATAACTCAGAAACTATTGCGAAAATTGCAAAATGGTACATGACTTTTCGACTCAGTTTGGCTCGCTCTATCTAAATCTGAGAAAAGTACCAAGGATTCGGTGACACCCGCAGTATTTTTGTTATTGTCGTCAGATGACAGCTGTATATGCCCAAATTAGCGCTGTAAGCGTGAATCGGACCGCAGCCAAGGACAGATATCTCTCGTATTCTTCTTTTCTCTTCCATATGTACATGTAAACCATATGCACTTATTCATTACGCTTTCTCTCGTTTCTTACGCTCTTTCACGATCTCTCTCCTCTCTCTCTCTCTCTCTCTCTCTCTCTCTGTCTCTGTATTATACAGGGTATCGTACAGTCAGTAAAATAAAATTTAAACTTTTTGGAAATTTGGTGTTTTAGAAGATATTTATTATTAATTTATTTATTTATTTATTATCAATTTACATAAAATAATTTGATCAAGAATTATAACATATAGGAGCATACTCCCGCCACGCATGATGACATACATACTTGATGTTGACAATTTGTGAAACAAAGTATAAATAAAACCAGTAATACATATAAAGAAAAATGTTCTTTATTTTAAAATATTTTTAGTTTCAACGTGGAAACCTTGAAATGACATTATATTGCGTACTTGAGCTCTTTGTACAGTGCAATCAAGTAAAAAACGTTGGAATTACTTGAAATTCTTATCAGAAAAAATGTAGCAATAAGTATGTCATTTCAAGGTTTCCACGCTGAAAGATCAAGAATTACAACACAATATAGGGGCACGCTTCCGCCATGCAGCTCGGTATACACTTGTAACAGCTGTGATACATAAAAAAAAAGGATTTGATTTTAAAATATCTTTAGTTTCAACGTGGAAACCTTGAAATGAGATTATATTGCATACTTGAGCTCTTTGTACAGTACAACCAAGTAAAAAATTTTGAAATTACTCGAAATTCTTATCAGAAAAATCGAGCAATATAATTTCATTTCAAGGTTTCCACATTGAAACTAAAGATATTTTAAAATCAAATTTTTTTTATGTATCCTTTTTTATGTATCCTTTTTTTATGTATTTTAATTGTCTTCTACGGTTTTCGTTTCCTTTTTAAGAAATAAAGATGTTAAAAAAATCAATATAAAGTAATATGTAATTTGTTACATATTACTTTATATTGATTTTTTCTCTTGATGTTGTTTGAAGTCGGTGGGTTCTCTGAAGTTTCTCTTGGTGTAAATTTTCAAAAAGAGGAAAGCAAGTTTGAAAGAATACATATTAGAAACTATTCAATTTTTTCCCTACGCGTTGTGGAAAATATGCAGCTCCGTATAATTATTCTTATAATCAGCATTCGCGGCATCCTAAAAGTCCCGATGGATAAAAACTAGATACTTGTAGCATCCGAGTTTGATTTAGTCGGGCAACGTGAATAACACAGTTTCACGTTTGCCCGTCTCTGTGAAAAAAAACGCGACGATCACCTTTTTCCTTTCTTTTCAAGTACTATGTATACTTGTAAACTATAAATGTATAAAAACGATTAGGTACCCGCCGCGATGGAAAGAAAGTAACACAATACAATTTTTTTATGATTCTCGAAATAATTTGTTTGGATTTCTAATCACAAGGAAAGACATCTCTTTTTCTTATGTATTATTCGATAAATCAATGATACTCTTCATGGAGTGCAGTAACGGCTGTCGCATATACTAACAATGGAAACAAAGACGAGGGCGAAAACGGATAAAAAATTGAAGCGCACTCGGAAGAGAAATGAAAGCACCGCGAGAGCTTCCTCTTCCCGATGGTCCTTCGACTTTATTCGCGAGGCAACGATACTTTACGCAAATATCCAGTATTCTGTATACAATCATAATTAGCTAATCATCCGTCGACGAAACATATCGCTCGCGAACAGCCGCTTTGACGTAAACTGCACGTTATGCGCGTTCTCGCGTATCTCAATCACTATGACAAGCAAATATATATATAAAAAGAACATTCTTTTTGAAACAAAAATTGAAATAAAAAAAGACATCTTTTGCGAGGTTGCTATGCTTGAAAAATACATATGATATAAAGGCACAAAATAAAAAAAGTATGCAGAATTATTCTTATTGTTAGTACAAAGTAATTGGAGCATGATCCTGGAGACGTCCCATGTCCGTGATATCGTCATCGTGGACGGGGCCTGGGGCCCACAGAAAAAATAATAAAAATAATATGTATGTGCGTATGCATATGTATGTGCGATTGCGTATGCGTGTGCGTGTGTATGTATATCTATATATGTTCAATTGCATTATACTGGTTTTATGTAATATTATTTACTTTCGACAGTAACAATAAAAAAAATAATATATCACATAATATATTTTATTTATATACATATATGTATTTTCGTTTATATTTCCCAACATTTTATCAACGAAATAATAAATAAAGTTTCTTGTCCTAAATAACATTACCGTTTTTCTTTCTTCAAATATACCCTAAAATCCTAACACCACACTTCCAAAAAATCCTGATTTTACCATACTAAGTGTACGCTACCCAGTGTACTAACAATAAGAGAGAGAGGGACAGAGATGGAGAGAGGGAGAGGGAGAGAGAAAAAGAGAGAGAGAGAGAGAGAGAGAGAGAGAGAGAGAGGAATAAATGGGTGCATGCAAATTACATACATAGGAGAGAAAGAAATAATACGAGAGATATCTGTCCTTGTCTAACGAGGCATCTACTCTGTACGACATATATCTGTCAAAGTTCGTTCTTTGAAACGGCTTTATGGATCGCAAAAATCCTTTTACAGGAGTAAAGTATAGGTACTAATGAAAAGTTGTTCTTTCCATGTGCTCCCTAAGTTACATAACAGTTACAAACTGGTTTACTGGGATTATGTTATAATAATTAAGATTTTTATTTAGTTTGTTATGTATACTGTTCCTGATGCTAAGACTGAGGTATATTTTTATACAGGTATATTTTATTAATAATTTAATACGTCAAAAAGATATTTAAAAATTGTAATTGATTGGAAATCATGCAAGTCTTTTTTTTATGGATAAAGTATTATTAAAGATAGATTGGTGTTGAATTTGGCAATGATCGGTGAAGGGGTTACGAATTTTTGCCTAAAAAGTGTACAAATCATACGCGTAATTTTATATATAAAGTATCATTAAAGGGAGGTTGTTTCGAATTTAGCGAAGATTAGTGAAAGGGTTACCAATTTCTGCCTAAAAAATGTATAGGGTAGACCGAGGCAAATCGGATTACTAATTAGCACGATAAAATTGCTCGTTTAAAATAAAATACTAACGAAAATTGTCTTACAACTTATATTAATCCGATTCGCCTCAATCTACCCTAAGTTATTTGATGGATAGCCAATTCTCAAAACCGTTCCTCAAAAAATTTAAATTCGACGTTTTTGAACATAAGCAACACATTGGCATCGAAAACTCAAAAAACAATTTTTACTTCGGTCTTTTCGACTCCTATTTCATATATAATTCTTTTAAATTCGGTTGATTAGACTTAGCTTTATATGCGATCAAAATTATGGACCTTTGATCGCGTATAAAGCTGGGTTCAATCAACCAAATCTTAAAAAATTATATATGAAATAGGGATAGAAAAAACTGAAAAATATAATAAAATTAAAAATAGATCGATATCTCCAAAGCGGAAGTGTGAGCAACCACGGACATTTCTAAAAAAATTCAAAATTTTTTTAAAAAAGAACCCTTTTACCGATCATCGCCAAATTCAATATCAACCTTCCTTGAATAATACTCTATCGATTAAAAAAAAATCAGCCCGATATCTCAATATTTGCGAAAGTTAGAGCAACCACGAACATTTCTAAAAAAATTCAAAATTTAAAAAAAAAACCCTTTTACCGATCATCGCCAAATTTAATACCAACCTTCCCTGAATGATACTCTGTCAATATAGAAAAAAAATAAAAAAAAACAGCCCGATATCTCAATATTTGCGGAAGTTAGAGCAATCACGGACAATCTGCACATACACACATACAGACATGCGATTTTAATGCGATATTTTGACATTTTAGAACACTCTGAACATATTGGCATCAAAAACTCAAAAACCAATCTCTTCGTTTGTTTCTTCTACCCCTATTTCATATACATATAAATCATTTAAATTTGGTTGATTAGACCCAACTTTATACGCAATCAAAGGTTCATATACGAAATTCACGAAAACAAAGCTTTCCTCTACGAGGAAGCAATAAAATTAGTTATATAAATCAATACTATAAATTTAATATTTATTGCATTTGTTATAAAAGTTATTATTTTACTCCATCAAGAATGGATAGATCCTTTGAAAGAGTTTTACATCATTCATTTACATTACAAAAAAAAAATTATTAGAGGTGCAAGAGATGCAGTAAATTGCCAAGTCTAATATATAAGTACCCGCGCGAATACATACTATGTATATACTAATTCACATTCTCAATTATGCTACTTTTATTATTTGTCATCAGACAATTATAAACATACACATAATAATTAGGTACATATTATACATATATATATATATACGCACATGTGTGCATAAGAATATATGTAATTTATAAAAAGCGGGTGCTTATTAGCCTTGATACGTTACTGCCTTCTGCTACAGACGGCCAGAAAGCATTTTCAGGTTCAGAGTAGCCCTATTCTGTAACTGTTTAACGCATGTGTTATAACTATAACGCATGCGTTATATGGCTCGTAACGTATGCTTTACGATTTCGAATTTCCGAAATGCATCTTAACGTAACGGCGTTAGCAATATGCGTTACAGTTTGCGTTATACTATTTTCCACTAGAAAATCATATTCTGTAAGACACTTTAACGCAATTTTAATGCGTTTGGCTTGCGTTACATAACGCAATGGTAACGTCGGTTGTTGAACAGCGTTAAACATCATAACGCGATCCGTATCGAGCCCGTTTTGTGTAATAAGACTGAAGAAAAAGGTTATAAACGCAATCACAAAGGTAATTATTTGTTGGCTATGCATACGTGACTTTTATTTACACAAATATATATTTATATAGGTAATTTTGTATTGGTATAAATTAAAATTTTGCAATAATGATATTATACAGGTTATATATTTTGACTTTAAGATGGCCTTTGCTGCATTGATGAGGGATCTCTTAGAAGAAGAGGAAGTAATGAGAGAAAACTCTATTGTAATGAAGACATTAAGAGATACTATTGATCCTTTTAGCCTGACAGATCAACAATTTGTTAAAGTCTTTCGATTATCTAAAGATGCGGTTCATTACTTATGTAATACTCTTCAACCTACTCTTCAACGTAGACGAACAAATGGATTACATGTGACGACTCAGGTTATATAACACACACATGTGTTATATATATTGAATTGTGTTATATATGTATATATACATATAATTATATATATATATATATATATATATATATATATATATATATATATATATATATATTCAATAAGCAAATACAAAAAACGTAAATGCAGCCAAAACCTGCAAGAAATTAATAAAAGATATTAAAAATACATTTCAATACTTTTAGGTTTTGGCAGCATTACGTTTTTTTGCCATTGGCTCATACCAGAAGGGTATCGGAAATGACTATCTTGTGTCAATCTCACAACCTGCTGTTAGTCGCGCAATAAAAGCAGTGGCAGTAGGTATTACCGAAATGCTAGCCGATGAATGGATTCAGTTCCCAAGAACAGAGCAAAAGCGAGAAGCTTTAAAAAGAAGGTAATTTTTTTTAATTTAAAATTAGCAAATCAGCCATTCATACTTATGATTATGCTTTCATTTTTTCTAAGTAATTGTAACTTTATAAAAAATATTTAAGGCAAATATATATAACTACTTGACTATTTTTTGTATCTAATTTATTATTAGCATATTTTTCCAATATTCTATTTGTAAAATATATTTTTACAGATTTCAAGAAGAACGAAACTTTAAAGGTGTTATCGGCTGTATTGATTGTACACATGTGGCTATCGTAAGACCCAAAGAACATGAAGAAGCGTACGCAAATCATAAGGGTTTTCATTCCATAAATGCGCAGGCAGTAAGTTGATATATTACGAAAAATATTTATAAATACACGTCATTTTTACATTCAATTTTTTTAAAGAAAATTGATACATACTTATATTTTTTACCACAGGTAGCCTCCCATGATTTAGAAATATTAAACATAAATGCCAGATTTCCAGGAACGGTGCATGATGCTTTTATATGGAGATATTCCGCTGTAAGGAATGAAATGATACGCTTATATGATTCTGGAGATCGATCAACGTGGCTGTTGGGTTAGTATTATTATCACTGATTATTAATTTACATACATTATTTTAGTGACATATATATAAATATTTATGTAATTTACAGGTGATGCAGGTTACTGTTTAGAACCTTGGCTAATGACACCCATCCCAAATGCACCAGAAGGAAGCGCAGAAGCACGATACACACAATGTCATACTTCTGCTAGAAATTGTGTTGAAAGAATGTTTGGTGTTTTAAAGATGGTATGGAGATGTCTTCTCAGTCATCGTGTTTTACACTACGATCCTAGAATGGCAGCAAACATAATCGTAGCTTGTGCTGTATTACACAATATACGTTTTCGTAATAATCTTATGAATCATGAAATTGACATTGATGAAGAGGGTGAAGCTGCAGCTCAGGGCTATACTTCCAGATGCTCTTCAAATATGTAATGGTATTAGAGCTCAAGCTGAAGAAATAAATGGAGCTGATGAAGGGGATATAAATTGTAATGATCGGTTAACAGAAGCAAGAAGAGTTCAAAGAAGAATTCTTCGCAATCAGTTTGGTTTACGTCAATAAATCAACAGTCTAAGTTATAAAAATTACTTTTATTGTTAATAGAATTTTTATATCATGTAAAATAAGTATAAACGTAAAATTAGCGTAGATATAAACGTAAAATAAGATAGATAAGATAAGACAAGCATAGAATAGACAAAAAGTTACTCTTTTTTCAACATAAAATTCTTTTTAGTAAGACAAACATATATAGAATTGATAAAAAGTTACTCTCTTTTCAACATAAAGTATTTCTTAGTAAGACAAACATATAGAACAAATAAAAAATTACTCTTTTCAACATACAGTTCTTTTTAGTAAGACAAACATAAAATAAATAAAAACTCAGTCTTTAACATAAAGTATTTCTCAGTAAGAACATAGAACAAATAAAAAGTTATTCTTTTCAACATAAAGTTTTTTTAAACATAGAACAGATAAAGTTACTGTTTTTAAGATAAAGTTCTTTTAGTAAGATTTTGAATAGTTTCTGATAAAATATCTAATGTACGATCATGTAAGTTCATAGAGTCTCTTAAAAGTTCGTTTTGTGCTTCCGTTGCAGACGCGATACGTTGTAAATTTTCACTTATTGTCTGCAAAAATAAGGAAATTATATTACTGACATTTATTGTATAAATCGCGAAATTCGATAATTACTACTTTTAATGTACAGATATTACTTTCAACCACTTCAAGAAAATTTTATATTATATAATTTTTAATAGGGCAATAAGTGCTCGTAACATATATAAAAAGATGATATACATATATACCTGCAAATATTTGCTATGATCCTCTTGTACATTTTGAAAATAACTTGTAGCCTCTTTCACGAAAGAGTACTTCATACGTTTTTCTATAATAAAAATTTTTTATTAAAAAAAAATATTTTATATGTATATTACAAATTAGGAAATATAATTATAATACAGATATACTAAAATATATATATGATATATTATAAATTGGTACTTACTACCAAGACTGATTGGAGCAGATATATTTGATGTACTCGTATTTGTTTTTAATGATTCTTCTAACTTTGCCCTTAACGTTGTAATATTTGCGGATGCATTACTAGTAGAGGTATTATTAATACATTGTGAAGATGTTGCAATAGCATTGGAAGTACAGGATGGACTGTTAATTTGATAAATATTTTGTTGCTTCGGAAAATTAAGCAAACTTGTATTTTCAATAAAAGTCACATCTCCATCACCAGTTATGTCGGTTGTTGCTATTACCTACGTAAAAAAACATTTAATTTAGTAAAAATTAGTGTGTTGTATATAAAACAATTAAAAGCAATATATTTGTATATTTGTATACTATAATATATTATACATACAACAGCTTGTTTTTCACGAACAGCTTGTTCTTCAATTTCCTGTAGATCAGTATTTTCAATATCCTCTGGATCATTTGTCAATCCTAATATCAATGTTGCATCAACCATATCCTATGGAAATAAACAAAATAAGAATAATTATAAATATAAACATATTATAACTTTCTTTTGTAATAGTCTTTTGAAAAAACAACAAACCTCAGACTGTTTCCCAAGACCTACTTCCTTTACTGGTAAACCCACAGATGATTCACCTCCAATAATTGATAATATTTTTAAATCAGAATCTTTAAGCTGAACTGGTTCCCCGATATTTCCAGTAAGTTGTCTTTGTGCTTTACCCTTTGCTGCCCGCCCTCTAGCTTGGTTTCTTTGATCACACCAAAGCTATAACATGTAATATAAAAGTGATGATACAAGAAAATATTATATGAAAAATTAGAAGAACATATGTGATAAAATTTTAAGTGTAAAATAGATATATATGTAATAATTGTAATATATAAAGTCATACTTTTTTCCAATTATCCACAGTCTTTGATGGTCCTTCTATAGAATTTAGCTTTTCAGTTAAATGTTGCCATTGCTGATCGTGGGTTACTTTTCCTTTCGCTCCTAATAATTTATTTGTAGCAAAAGCAATATGGTTTTGCATGTATGAAATTAGATATTCCATTTGCATATTGCTGACTTTAGGAGCCCTTGTTTTTTTTTTAGCAATCTCCATAGTGTCCATACTCAAATAAAATTAATGTTTTATTAGAAATAAGTACATCCAAAAGTAGAATATTTATCTCTATCATATTATATACACACAAATTTAACCTAAGTATATAAATAAGTATACCGAGATAAGTACCTTATCTATAAATGGAGGGGTTAAAGCCATAGTGGTGTAAGTCACTTTTTTTAACCTATCGAGTTAAGTTCATAGATGCAGTCTACACATGCAGATATGTTGAAAAAAAAAGAAAAAAAGTGGTAAAAAAAATTTGACTTACACCACTATGACTTTAACCCCTCCAAATGTACATATAACCTAAAACACGATAAACGATTGTTTAACTATATTATTTCGTTAAATTGGTAAATAATTTAATCTAAAATAATCCAGTTGCAATCTCGATCTATCATATTACATACATACAAATTTAACCAAAGTATATATATAAATAAGTACCTTTATCTATAATAAATGTACATATAACCTAAAACACGATAAACGATTGTTTATCTATATTATTTGGTTAAATTGGTATATAATTTAATCTAATAAAATAATCCAGTTGTAATATATATTTATATATTTTAATAATATATATGGTATAAATACTTACTTTATGTATTTCTTTCATATATATTTATTACACATACAATTAATACGCATAAATAAATGTTTCCGTCCGGGAAAAATCACACGACTTACAATTTAAATCTTCAATTCTGATTCGCTTATAGCATATGACGTCATCATTTCTTCCTAGTTCTTTTGGGCTTTGCGTTATATTTCCGAAGATACCCGAACAACACGGGACTCATAACGCAAAGCGTTAACGAAGCCTAAAGAATACGATTTCCGAGAGCAATGCGTTACGGGGTAACGCATTTTTCGTTAGCGGAGTCATAACGCAAAAATATACAGGGCCGTATTGCTAAAGAATCCATAGACGCGGCAACTCCGCGCGGCGTTGCCGCGTCTATAGCATATGTCTCTCTACCACCGTGCGTCCGTGTGAGCAATTCAGTGGTGTGTGTACGTGTACGGAGTTTCGCGTTGTCACCACCAGTGGCACCACCTTACGGGGTGGCGTTTGCTTTAGTCTACATTACCGACGTCGAGGAAGTTCGGCCTTCGCTATAGGATCCCCTTAAGCGAGTCACTCCCACCACCAAAAAAACGGACGAGTTTCCGGACCTGTATGGGGACGGCGAGATGACAAGCTCAGCGCAGAGGGCAGCACCGAAATTGGAGACTTGTCATAATGTTTACGTTAAAGGTCAATCCAGACAAACTTGCATAGCGCATAAACATAAGCATAAGAGAATTGATTGGTCCATATGCATGTGCATAAGGAAATAGACCAATCCATTTCTTTCTGCATATGGTTATGCACTTATGCAAGTTTGTGTGGATATAGCTTAATGGGTAGAGAGGTTTGGAGAATTTTTTAACATGCCGGGGGAATGTCGTGGCATATGGATGTAACAATAAGGGAGGGCATCGGTTCCCGAGGGACAAGATGATGAAAAAACGGTGGATCACTGCTATAAAACGCGATTTATGTCCGAATACAAATTCGCTGTGCACAAACCACTTATTAGACCTGAGAATTATATTACCACCGTCTTTGAAAGTAGTGAGTTTACAATAAAATTAATAGACATATAATGAAACATATGTTTAGTTACGAATTTGTATTCCGACATAAATCCTCGCGTTTTATAGCAGTGATGATCCACCGTTTATTTTTCATCATCTTGTCATTCTTGTCCCTCGGGAACCGATGCCCTCCCTTATTTTTAATGCCACACACATTCCCGGCATGTTAAAAAATTCTGAAATATTCACGTTTATGTACACAGATTTTCTCGTTAACGGATATGCTCGGTACTCGGCAGCTCCGGTGTGTCTCCAATTTCGCTAGCGCCCCTAGCGGCTAAAAGTGGCACGCGCCGTCCCCATTCACGACCGTGGGGTTGGCTTCACAGTTGACTTGACTTGTAGCCAAGTGGCGCTGCACACAGCCACTTTCAACATGTGCACAAGTTCACACGGCCACTTTCAATATGTACACACACCCACATGTGCAGATGTGCGGGGAAAGTGCGGGTATCTACCTTATCGAACCGAGATAACAAAAAATATATTTTTGTCTCTTTTGTAACTGACAAATTTTGTAGACAATTTAACAATTTTCAGTACTATTATATATCATCAAGTGAAAAAAACGTGCAATTCGCATATCAATCAATTGAATTATTTAATAATTAATGAAAGTTTATATTAACTATGAATAATGTATGAATCATTGTCAATATCTATGTTAATCATTAAGGGGATGCTAAAGTGACTCAATTACCGACAATTCATTTTAAAGGTCTCATTTTGAAACGGCTTTACAGATCGCGCAATCCTTTTACAGGAATAAAGTAGAGGGTGGGAATGTAAAATAATAATTAGTAATAATTGAAAAAAATTAAAAATGCTGTTACCTCATTTTCTAATATAAACAGTTGTATAAGTAATATGTACGAAATGAAATGTTCCCACCCTTCAGAAGACGTGCATAAACAATAACGTACCTTTGAAATTGATATTGAAAGCCTGGAATAAAAATGAGAGCTTTGAAGAAATTATAACCTATAACCATGTCTATCCTTGTCTATCATCATTGTCTATACAAGGACAGATATAGAATTCGGTCGGTAATACAAACGTCTTTAGGATCCCCTTAATGATAAATAATTTGAAATATTACTTATCATCGCCAAGAGGTTATGAACAGTTAAGATTTTTTTGTTATGATAAAAAAATAAACTGTTTAAAATATTTCTACAGCTTTGAAAGTTAGCCTTTGGAGTGAATAACATTATCTTGATGTAATTTGTAAGTAAAAAATAATATACTATAAAAAAAGTGACAAAAAAACATGTCAAAAATCCAAAACAGTCAATTAATCATTTAATATATCAGTTACAGGTAATTCTTTGTATTCACGAAACCTACAGGTAATTGTTTGTTTGTACGAGACGATTTGAAGAGATATTTACTATGTTGGAAAGTTTAATAAAACAATATTTCCTAGAAAATTACACAATTATACAAATACGCGAATTGTTGTTAAAAAACCATGGAATTTCTAAATCGATCAGCACTATTAAGAGAATACTTTCTTCATTGGGACTGAAAAGGAAATATTTCAAGGAGTCAGAAATGATAGACATAATTTCTGCTGTTGTTGAAGAGGTTCACTCATGTGGTTACAATTTGGGATACAGAGGCTTATGGAGTAAACTAAAAATGCAGTATCACCTGAAAGTAAAAAGAGACACTGTTTACGAAATATTAAAGATTGTGGATCCAGTTGGAGTTGCCAATCGATTTGGAAATAAGTTTCGTCGAAGACAATACTTAAGCCCAGGATCTAATTTTCTGTGGCACCTGGATAATTACGATAAGTTAAAACAATTTGGCTTCGCTATACAATATATACAATATCTTGTGAAAGTTTAAAAACTCGGTTATTAAGTAAACAACATCTAATGTTTTTAAAAATATGAACTGCATCAGGAAAAAAATAAAGTTTGCAAGATTTATCACATGGATGTTCACAGAAAGTTTGAATAGTTGAGTATCGAAAAACATTTACTCCAAACAGTTTCCACATACTTTGATTTGATCCTCCCATATCGGAGGTAACAGCATGTACCCGCAGACCGATGTTTTCTGCTTTGTTAATAATGTCTTCAATAATAGATTTAAAAACTTGAGCATGTATAGAGCCAGATGTAAACTCATATTCAACAATCTGTTTTCATCGACTGGCAATTCCACCAAGCAAAAAAACTAATGCATGATTCGCAAAAGGTTTTTCGCTGTGAGTATTTATTTGTATATTACTCTCAGTTGCATTAGGTATTGTAGATTTACCGAGAAATGTATTTGTCGACGGACAATAAAACTCTCCAGGTGTTATGTTCATCTCATCCACGATAACAATGCAATCTTTATCTGTATTGTTTTTAAATTGAGCTACTTTGAGTTTCAAAAATTCAAATATTTCATTAGAAATACCGGGTAAAAACTTTAAATTTTCTAAATGACGTCTTAGAGTACGAAGAGAAGGCAATGGATAATTATTTCGAAGTAATTCTTCGTATCCATGCGATCCGCAAGCAAACTTTAAACGATAAGCTGTGGTTAATGTGTCGTTACACCAACGCGGCATTTTTTTTGTACATAGTCAAAAGTTTAATCTGATCTTTATTAAATAGCTTATTTATAGCTTTCACCGTTCCGTACATCCTGTTGTAGTCTCTTCAGCTTTATTTTTATTTTCTGCATCTGTATATTTATTCCTCTTCTGCTTCTCTGACTTTGCAACCAAAGCTTCTCCATTCTTTCCAATCTTTGTTTATATTCAAGAAATGTCTTAGGATTTAACGCCAACTCAGCTTTTTTATTTTCTTTTTTTTACACTCCTCTTCCACGTTGTTATTTTGTGGCAGTTCCGAAATCTCGACTGTATTTGTATTTACTTGGTTCGTGCTTTCAGTACTTGTTGGCAAATTCTCTTCCTGGGTAGATACTTCTTGAAAAAAAGAAAATATATTGTTATTATTTATCAGTTGTAAATAAAAAGACTTGTTATCTAAAAAAAGAAAGATATTCGAATATTTTAACATAGTAATGTAAATAAGTTACAGATTTTAATTTAATTGTATTATGAATTTTAATCATTACTTTGCTGACAATTATTATTTTGTATCATTTCTGTTCGGATTTAAGCTGCTTCTCCAAATATTGTGGGTATAGCTTTCCATTTCAATTTTTTAGTTCCATCCTATATTCTTATTTTTTCCCATTGATCGTCATCAAAATGAACCTATGCAAAGAACAAGATAAAAAATATAAAATATAGAAAAAGTGTGTGTGTGTGTGTGTGTGTGTGTGTGTGTGTGTGTGTGTCAATATACTACATAACATACTTCACACAAACGCGAATCTTTTTTGGGCTGCCAGTTATTACGACCTATATTATTTATCCACACAGTTCGTACTTCGTTCTCTTTTGGAAAGCTGCACATTTTAATGTTCTGTGTGGATGTATTTTTGCAATTTTCAGCTGTACAATAAGGCATTTTAATACTGCAATAATGAAAGATAGATTAATCTAACCTACGCATATGTTAAAAATTTAATTGTATTGATTTGCACAAATTTCCTGCATTTATCTATTTATTTTTTAAAACATGTTAATCACAAGAAACACACTAACTCACCTCTATTTTAACCACTGATATATATACATGGATTGCCGATAGGCTCTTGGCGATGTACCCGATGTACCCAATTGAAGATCCGCCATTTTACACGTAAAAGGTACGCGCATGCGTGGTAAACTGTGACTGTGTCAGGTGTCAGATGGGTGCATACAGGTGCGCATAGGTGCGTAGGTGCATAAAAAATTTATATTGAATAATTTTGAGAAATGGTGAGATGTTGTTTTTGCCAAAGCATCCAAAAAAAAAGGATGTGGGCGAACATATCATAAGTAAGTATAAATCGAATAATCTATACACAATATTTATGAAATGTGACAACTACAGGTTATGTTTTCGGATTTGTCAATTAATTATTTTCACATTTCATAGATTAGATTGCTAAAGAAAACTAGTTTGCAGTATTTAACATTTTGTTCTATTCTGTATATCATCCATCTTTTACAGATTTCTTTTAGCAGATATATTTCTACTAGAACAATGGGTCAACAATATACCCTTAAAGCATTGGAAACCTAGTAAAGAAAGCTTGTTGTGTTCAGATCACTTTACTGAGGACTGTTTTGATAGATCTGAATTTAGAGTACGCTTGAAGCGTAATAGTGTTCCAACTCGTTTCGGAGATCCCTCGGGATCCTATGTAATATGCAAGCGCAAGCGTTCGCATCAATCTTCTCATTCATTCTTCAGGTATATTCTTCAAATGTTATATTATTTGACATTAGTTCTACAGTTTTACATTTTATTTATATTTATTCGATATTTATTCTATTTAGGTTTCCCCTGGAAAAACCAGAACTCCTCAATAAATGGTTGGAGAATATGAATATGCTAAACTGGAGGCCCACTGAAACTATAGTTATTTATGTTCAAGTCACTTTGAAGCATCTTGTTTAAGAAAAGTAAAAGGAAAATATTGGACATTAAAAGAAAATAGTATTCCAACAATATTCACTTTCATTGACTGTACTTTATTGGATGAAACTTCAGGTAAATTAAACATTAATAATTTTATTATAATTTCTGTCTAATTTTTTTATCATAATATTAAGAAAAAAATTATGATTGTAATAATAAAAAGGTAATTCCTAATTCTTGTAGAATTTCTTGCACATAAGGAAAATATTTCACCTCCAACTGAAAGCAACATTATAACAAACTCAGTACCACATCATGAATCGCACAATGTGTTAACAATCAATTCAATTCCTGTTGATGAAGCAAGAAGAAAAAGCTCTCATAATGTTAGCGACATAACTATGAAGACACTTCACAATTCTGGTAAGGATTTATTCAAGGATGAATGATAAACATATATGTGAAGAAAAAATACATGAAATGTGAAAAATCACAACATATTATTGACAATTTTTGCAGATAATGCAGAAACAGGACTAACGTCCATGCAATTCGACTCTACAACAGCATCTCCAGTTTGCAAATCGCGGCGGATTATAGACCATGATCATCATTATGAAAGTTCTTCCACAACGCTACGTCGTAGACTATTTGATTGTGAACAAAGGTTGAAGGAAAAGGAACATCTTATCAAGTTGCAAAAAAGGAAACTCAATCGGCTGCACAGAAAAGCATCGTCTTTCCGAGAGATGATTGATGAGCTTCGTAGTTCTATGAAAGTTCAAGTTTCTGAAGCTTGTTTACGTTCTCTACAATCTATAGTCGATCCAGGTGTTAAAGAATTTTTGCAATGTGGGTAATTTGATACCTCCATCGTTAGGCGTATATACACTAGCTTTAGCGACAGGGAAATTGTTCAGAAGGGCAATAAATTGCAATAGAGGTAAAGTTCCAACTGAGCCTCAATTTGGTGCTATGTTGTGCTCAAAGATATTGAGAGAATTGTTATTAGATTCTAGGAGTAATCTTTTTCCTGATTTAAATACTCATATATTTGATGATACGACTGAAGAACTCTCTGGACATGTATTTTTATTATCAAAATTAATTATCAAAGAGTATTTAGAAATAAGAATGAATGCTTTAACTAAGATATGTACTAGTCGTCAAACTGGTCGCAATGTTAGACACTATAAGAATCGAGAAAAAAAATGGTCTGGTTGCACATTTAAGGAGCGTTGCATAACTTAAACTTTTATATATATAAAGAAACACCTTGTATCATTTGCTTTTTTTCTATTTTTATATGTTATCCAGAATTTATGTTTGTTTTAGAAATAAAAAGAGTTCTTATATATATTCTTCTTTTCAAAATTTTATATCTTTCTTTGCATGCATCACCTTTCACTCTTCACAAATTATTTGCATATTAATAAAAAACAATGAAACTTACAATTGATTCATTTCTCAGGTGACTGTCATTCTTCAACCTTTTCTGAGGACTATACATATTAGGCTGTACAAAGTGATGACATCACTTTATAGTAAAATCAAAATTTTGATTGTTTAAACGTTAAGGTAATTTTTAAAAAATTAATCTAATATAGGTGAACGACAATGAAATACCTCGAATCACGATAAGTTGATTGTAACATTGCAACGTAAATAGGAATCTTTGTTCTGAATTAAAAAATCTGAATAAAGCATTATTGTCTTATTAAATAAAATCTTGTAATATTTGAGCTATTTAATAATTTGTTTCATTAATAATGCTAATTTTTTAAATTAATAATTGCAAAAAACGTTACATAAACGTAAGTTTCAGTTAAACTTATTTGAATTTCCCGCTCGGAGGCAAATTGCCGGGTAAGATGGCGGCCGCTCATTTGGGGACGCTATTGAGCATAGAGATATAAGAATAGAGTGCGCAAGTCATATGCACGGTCGTATACACAGGTCTGGAAACTCTGGTGGTGGGGGTGACCCGCTTAATGAAGTCATTTTATGTAGTTGACACTATTACCACTTGGAGCGCTGGAGGTTAGAGATTTTTTAAATAACGCAAATACATATTGAATATATTGACATATGACATATGACATATGTCATATGTTATATAACATATTACATATTGAATGTAACGAACGTACAAAGTCCTAAAAAGTAATTAAATTGACAATGAAATTGACGAAATATTGTGTCGTGCCGTATTGCAAGACTGGGTGCAAAAGTGTTAAAGTAAATTGTTCAATTTTTAAAGTGCCAAAATGTGACAAATTGCGTAAAAAATGGATGTCCGCAATCCCTGGCATAAAGGACCTAAAACCCAATCATTTTGTATGTGAAAAACATTTTGATAAAGAATGCATAATAAGGAATTTTGTAATGCGGGATGTACAAGGAAATGTCCTAGCCGAGGTAAGCTCAGTTATAAAAAAAATATTCTGCCACGTTAAAAGAAACTTTAATAATTAATGTATCCAGAAATCGGCAAAATATCGGCAATTTGTAATGATTTTATTTAATTCGTTCAGACTGTTCCACCCGACACGTTTCGAATGGAGGAGTTACGTAGGGGCAAAGAAAACTCGTGGATGGCTTGATCTTCGCCTTTACTGATATAATGTAATCTATACAAAACTGTTTGTGCTAGTCGAATCGTGACTGTTACACTCGATGTTCTTAACCGTTCTGACTGCGCTCTCGGGGAGGGGGGTTACAGCTACGCGCTCTCAGAGCGTCTTACGGGTGCGCGCTCGCCACGCGCCGCTGGTAAAGTTGCGCGCTGTCGGTATAGCACCGCGCGATATTTGAATCGCAACACCATGAGCCAGAGCTAGCCCTAACATGCCGCCCGCCTTAAAAGACTGGGCTTTCAAAAGGAATATAGATATAGAAAATGAGAAAACAATGCTCTTTGGAATGAAATACAATAGATAAACCTCGTGACTTAAAGTAACGCAACTAACTGTAGGTGAGTAGGATTATGTGAACTTAATATCGTAACTTAAAATTAGGCCTCAATGGGCAACAAACATATTTTTGACAAAGCGCGCTTCGTGACTCCTTTAGAAGTCTTTACACTAACGACTCGCGTTATTCCATCATTACCGGAGTGGCATTCCACTATCCTCCCTAACGCCCAACGCATGGACGGCGTTTGCTCGTCGCGCAATATAATCATCGCCCCAATCTCAATCTTCGACGCGCGATCCTCGCGATTCCACTTAAACCTTTGCTGCAGATTCGATAGATATTCATTCGACCATCTAGCCCAAAAATGTTGAGTCAATTTTGCAACGTATTGAAAACGAGTAAGCCGATTGGATGGCACCTCCGACCAATTTGGTTCCGGAATGCTTGTAAGGGCCTCACCGATTAAGAAATGACCAGGGGTCAATGCAGTAAGATCGGTGGGGTCATTAGAGATTGGAGTTAATGGTCGGGAGTTAAGAACTGCCTCAACCTGAGTGCACACGGTGTACATCTCTTCGAAAGTTAATAATGCCTCGCTTAAAATTCTACGCAAATGCGTTTTGACCGATTTAATCCCGGCCTCCCATAGTCCACCCATGTGAGAGGAATACGGCGGAATAAAATGCCATTGTATGGCTTGTTCGGAACAGTACTGATCGATCGTCGATAGATGAGATTGTTGCGACACCAAATCGTACAACGCACGCAATTCATGATTCGCACCCTTAAAGTTGCTACCATTGTCCGAGTAAGTGTTCGCACACTTTTTCCGCCGACCTATGAACCGCTTTAGAGCATTGAGAAAGGCGTGGGTGCTCAAATCGGAGACTAGCTCTAAATGTATGGCCCGCGTGCTCATACAAACGAATAAACATAAATACGCTTTACATGTTTTATTGCGACTAAGTTTAATGCTAAATGGGCCTCCGTAATCTATCCCGACGTTGAAGAACGCACGCTTGAGAGTTACGCGACTCTCTGGCAAATCCCCCATGACATGCCGCGCGGAGACGGGTCGTGATCGAAAGCAAACGATGCATTTATAGAGAACCTTACGAACGGAAGATCTGGCCGATATAATCCAAAAGGACTCCTGCAAAATCGCTAACAACGTTTGTGCACCGGCATGCAACGATCTATAATGAGCATCGCGAATGATGAGAGTAGTAACGGGATGATTGGACGGTAAAATGACGGGGTATCGACGTGAATAGGATACTGGGGCGTTACGCAGGCGTCCACCAACTCGAATAAGGCCCTCGCTATCCAAGAAGGGGTGCAGGGTAATGAGAGTGCTATCGTGACTGACTCTCTGCTTAGTCTGGAGATTGCGTACTTCTTGACTAAAATGATCCGCTTGTACCATACGGAGGATGGCTGTCAGCGGCCTGATGCGCTGAGCCGGCGAAGGTTCGGGACGCTCCTTCCATCGCAAACAATAGCCAATGACGCGTTTCAGCTTTGAAAATGACGAAAATTTCCCGAGGAAAGTATTCGCTTCGCGGACTTGTGTAACTAACACGGTAGATTTCTTGGTTTCGGGGACCTCACCGCTTAGTTGCGGAGCAAGCATGTTAATGTGCTCCTCGGGATCCTGTAACCATTCGGGTCCGTGCCACCAAAGGCGCAAGTCTTTCAACTGACTAGGTCTGATTCCGCGCGAAATTACATCGGCGGGGTTGTCCTCGGATCTGACGTGTCGCCATTGGTCCTGTGAAGTTACTTGATGAATCTCGGTTAGACGATTCGCCACAAATGCCTTCCTGATGTGAGGCTCGCCATGAATCCATGCCAAAACTATGGTCGAATCACACCAATAATATCGGTCAGGAAGCGGTATCGTAAGCGCTTGAGACGATGAATTCGTTAATTTCGCGAGTAAAAGTGCAGCCAGTAACTCGAGACGAGCAATGCATAGCGTTTTTAGTGGGGCAACTTTAGACTTCGCACAAAGCAATCGAATAGTAACCTTTCCCTTGGCATCCACTGAGCGTAGGTATATACACGCTCCATACGCGCTCTCCGAAGCATCCGAGAAACCGTGGAGTTCTATGCGAACCGGATCCTTGCAGAGGATCACTCGAGGTATGGAGATGTCATTAATGGCGATTAACTCCTGGACGTACGTGGTCCATTCCGTGTGCAGGTCGATTGGCAACGATTCGTCCCATTCCAGATTGAGCTGCCACAACTTTTGTAGTAGAATCTTAGCCCTGATGATAGCTGGACCGACAAGCCCCAGGGGATCGAATATTTGGGATACGGTCGACAGCACTATGCGTTTCGTCACGCAAGAATTCGTGTTGTGAGCGGTAACACGATATTGGAACGTGTCTTTGCTTGGCGTCCATCCTAGGCCGAGAGTTTTGGACTCCTGGCCTTCTTCAGCAATCATCGCAAAATCTTCAGCGCCTTCCTCAACCAAAGTTGGCTCGTTTGATTTCCATTTTGATAATTCGAAACACGCGGCTCTCAATACCAATATGAGCTCCTCCTTGAGCGCTCGCAGCTCATCGAGATCATCGCGACCGGTCAACAGATCGTCAACGTAGAAATCTCGAATGATGATTTGGCTAGCAGCCGGGTAAGATTGGCGTGCGTTGTGGGCGGCTTGTTGTAACGATCGTATGGCCAGAAACGCAGCTGCGGCGTTGCCATATGTTACCGTCCAAAGTAGATGATCCAGAATGGGCCCGTCGACGCTAGGCCTCCACAGAATGCGTTGTAGATGTCTTTGTTCCTCCTGAAGGTTTACTTGGTGATACATCTTGATAATATCAGCAGTTATAACGTACAGGTGCTGTCGAAAACGCAACACGATTGCGAATAACGTTTGCTGACTAGTAGGACCCACTCGCACGATGTCGTTCAATGATTTCCCTGAGGCAGTCCTCGCCGAAGCATTGAATACCACGCGAAGTTTACCCCCTTCGTGGGCAACGACCGGATGATGCGGAATGTAATACACAGCTGCAGGCTCCTCTGCATCCGGATTGACTACAGACATATGATTGAGCTCGGCGTATTCGCTCATAAACTTCACGTAGTCCTCTCGAAGTTTCGCGTTCTTCTGCAGCCTTCGTTCTAGCTTGTGAAATAGCTTCAAGGCATAGCTGCGTGATTCTCCTAATTTACTGAGATCGCCTTGGAAAGGAAGGCTCACGGTGAAACGACCGGCATCGTCCTGCCAATGAGTCTCCATGAAATGACGTTCGCAAGCTTCGTCGTTGCTTGATATAGCGGTTTTATAATCCACCTCCTCGATTTTCCAGAACTTCTCGATCTTCCAGAACTTCTCGATTTGATTGCAAAGCTTAGCCTCCGATGAGAAGCAACAAATAGACGACCTTGGTGGATCGCCAGACACAACGTCGCCCGACACAATCCATCCCAGGTGCGTTTTTTGTAGAATCGGTTGGGATTTGCGAAGCTTGATTTGCCCGATGCATAAAAGCTCCCAAAACACGCTCGCGCCTAATAAAGCATCGACTCTATCGGGAACGTAGAATTTCTTGTCGGCGAGCTTGATATTCGGGGGAATACGCAACTGATCTACATCAATCCTTGAGAGAGGCAATCGCTCGATTATTTTCTTTACTATTAGGAATTGAATCTGGGCGCGATATGCGGTGTGCTGAGACCGAATCATCGTGGACGCACATTCCGTGAGATTAATAGATGAGGCTAGCCCTCCTACGGAACAATTATATCTGTGTGTTGTAAGTCGCAGTAGATCACAACATTCTTTCGTTAGAAAGTTAAATTGCGATGCCGAATCTAGCAATACCCGACATTCATGCGCGTTGCCGAAAGCATCGTGAATCTATACGCGGACCGTAGACAGCAGCACTCTAGATTGCACCGGAAAACTGACGCTATTACAATTAATGCTCGAATCAGGTTGCCCTGAGTTTCCAGCGCTAACGCTACTTGCATTCGCGACTTCCGAACTCGACACCGCCGCGTGTCCGCTCGGATGTAACAACGTGTTGTGCTTGGCGCGGCAATGTTTATACATGTGGACGACTGGCAATCTTGCGCGAAATGATTCGGACGCAAACAATTACGACAGAGTTTTCTCTCATTTACCGCGGATAGTCTCTGAGGAACTGCTAAGCCCTTGAACTTATTGCAAGCGTACATTGAGTGAGATTCCTCGTCGCAAAAGGCACATTTCCGCATTGATCGACTTTCCTTGCTCGTGCTCGCGAAGGCGGTTGAACCGTCAACCTTCTTTTGCTGCGACACCGCCTTGTGCCCTTGCGATTTTCCCGAAACTGACTTGCTGGTTTCAGGCTCGATTATGGAGCATCTCTCCTCGAGAAACTCAGTCAAGCTGGCAACCGTGATATCTTCCTTATCCTTTATGTGGGATCTCCCACTCGCGCCGAGTGTCGGAATCGAACTTCGCGATCATTAAGAGATTAATAATTGCATCCCAGGTATTCGCCCGGAGTGACTCTAATGCACGAATATGACGAAGAATACCGTCGAGAGTTTGCCTCAGCTGGATTCCAGATTCTTTCTGCATGACCGGAATATCCAGCAATAATTGTAAATGCCGGTTGGCGATAGCGCGCTTATCTTCAAATCTTTTCGTTAGGAGATTCCAAGCAATCTGGTAATTTTCTGCGGACGACTCTAAAGACTGAATAACTTCGGCGGCTCGGCCCTTCAGAGATGATTTGAGATAATACATACGCTGAATATTCGTTAAATCGTGATTAACATCTATGAGCCCGTGGAAGCTGTCTCGAAATTCTAACCACTTTTCCGGATTTCCGTCGAACTCCGGAAGGTTCATAATTGGCAGCTTGACCTTGATACCGTGATTGGGATTGCCATTGCCAGCATGTTCGCGATTTGCAACTGCAGGGCGTGCTAATGCATTTACGAGGGCACGAGCACGACCAAGAAGGAGACAGTATCGATCCTCGATGACAGGACGCTCCGCATCATTCTCATCTAACGCTTCGATTTGTGACTGTACCCTATCAAACTGAGCCCATGAATTTTGAACAAACTCGATTTTAGCCTTTAAAGCCTCTATCGGCTCGCCACTTTCGCGGTTATAAAAGCTTCAAAATGTGTGAGACGCGATTTGCACGTTCCGCGCTGACGTCTTAACGTCTCCAAATCTTCAGCCATCCTGAATGCGCAAAGGCCTCGAAGATCTCGAAGTTCGCCGTAGAAACTCGGCAACGATGAACAAAATGGCTACGCTGCTTTCTCTGCTCTCGTCGCGCGTAGCTCTCGGATTCTCTAAGCAGACAAAAGCGAGATAACCCTACTTTCCAATAAATTGCGTAAACTAAAACTATACCACCTCAGCTTTCGTCGTAAATGCGCGAGTACAGTCCGTGGCCGGCGCCACAAAGGGAATCCTCTTCTTCCGCAATGGATGCACGCCTTCCGCGTGTGCAAGCTAGCCGGGATCGTTTCGACCGACTCTCGGGCGTATGAGCTCGTACTGCCGTATCCGGATAACTATCCGGCTCGAAGGACCAAAATGTTCCACCCGACACGTTTCGAATGGAGGAGTTACGTAGGGGCAAAGAAAACTCGTGGATGGCTTGATCTTCGCCTTTACTGATATAATGTAATCTATACAAAACTGTTCGTGCTAGTCGAATCGTGACTGTTACACTCGATGTTCTTAACCGTTCTGACTGCGCTCTCGGGGAGGGGGGTTACAGCTACGCGCTCTCGGAGCGTCTTACGGGTGCGCGCTCGCCACGCGCCGCTGGTAAAGTTGCGCGCTGTCGGTATAGCACCGCGCGATATTTGAATCGCAACACCATGAGCCAGAGCTAGCCCTAACACAGACTAAGTATCAGCGAACTCGATTATCTAAATCTGCTGTGCCTACAATTTTCTATGAGTCTTCTTCGACTGTAACGGTTTTCAAGGATGAGAATTTGCAGGAGGAAAAGTTATGTGTTGATGCTGCGAGTAATGGATTGCTTAACTCAGATGTGCATTGTACACTATCAAAATCCATCGATATTACATGTCCTGTTCCAGAGTCTATTGATATAACAAGTAAATATTATCATGCTTTATTGTATTGCATGAATTCAAATAGCAATCCAGCAATTAATTCTTACTATATGCAGTTACTTCATAATGCTATTTTCGTAATAGCTGTTATATTATACACCCTATTACAGCCGATAACATTGACGAGTTTTCGCTCTCTGAAAGCGCGAATACCAATGCAGAGAATTCGAGGAGTGTAATTGATTGTCAGCAAAGTCCTCAGTCTTCTGATGGATGCGTAGGTACAAACGACAATCTTATTCTTAAAGAAACAAATAATTTCACTGAGAGAACATCGGACTTAGTTGACCTAAGGCTCATAAAAACTATCAGCATGGCGTGTAAGTGTTGCTATTATTGTATCTATATTAAGTATATAAAAATGAATAAAATAAAAATGTATATAAAAACAAACATCTAAAGACGCGGCAGAGTCTCGACATTAATATATAATATATAAGCTAGACAGAAATAAGTGGATGAGGAGTAAAAGGGGAGGAGTAAATAATAAATGGAGGGGTAAAAGTCATAGTGGTGTAAGTCAAATTTTTTTAAATTTTTTCTCGCATGCATATATGCAATCTATACAATAAATATATAAATTGCATCTATGCACACGAAAAAATATTTTTAAAAATTTAACTTATACCGCTGTGGTTTTTATCCCTCCAAATAAGCAAATAAAATAAAATAACAATAGTTTAAATAAATAAATAAATAAATAAATTCATCAAACAATCAATAATGCATAAATATGAAATATATGAACGGATATATGTGGGAACGGGCCTCCTCACTCGAGAGGAGAATATTGGAGGATCGCCCAGGGATAATGGGAATAGAACCAGCAACAGCGGCAGAGAAAGTAGGCGCGTCATTAATCGTTTCTACATATATATATATACATATATATACATATATATATATATATATATATATATATATATATATATATATATATATATATATATATATATATATATATATATATATATATATACATATATATACATATATATATATATACATATATATATAATATATATATAAAGTTCCGTTTATTAATCTTTGCTTAAGAATGTGTTCATCCGGTTAGTATTTATACTGTCATCTACACGAATCCTAAATATGGCGCTGGTATATACGAACAACGTTTGCAGGGATTATAAGAAATATCTATGTTCCAAGGCCCTTAAGGCCTGATAATGTGAATAATATCGTTACATATATTGTATTTTATATATTGTAGCGTACAAAGATTTGTCAATCACAAACTCGTGGGGTTTCACCGAATTATATAGAGGAACAAAACGGTTTTTGGTACTTTCACACGTACGGTTGATGACCAATAATGACACAAATGGTCCTATTGTAGACAAAAGTGTCATAATCGACGTAGATGGCATAATTGATTATAAGATTTATGGAAAATCGGTCGACATTCAAGAAATTAAGATCTTGCAAAATATGAACGATGTAACGTCGCTACCTGTTATTTTATCAAATTTCGAGCGCATGCGAGTTTGTCAAGGAGTTGGGCCAGTTGAAGAATGTTTTATTCAACGAGACATCGCGTATCGAACTTCTAGCAAAGATTGGCATCATATTGATTGTGAATTGACCACCAAGGGAAAAAGATGCAAACATTGCAAAAGATTGAAAAGCACGTTGCTGCAAAAACAGGCACGTCTTAAAAAGCGTGATCAAGTGAAGAGAGTCGTGCGTCTCGCAAATCCAATTGATCAGAAAAAAATTAATGCCTTGAGAAAAAAATTGAGCCAAACGCGTCGATTAAAAAATCGATCAAAATATCGAATTACCGTGTTGCAAGATGAGTTAAAATCGAAGCAAAACGAGCTGGCAAATATTCCGGACGAAACGTTGGAGAAAAAAATTATTTCTTTGAATATACCAATAACACAGCGAAATACGTTGAAAGAAATAATAACTTCAGCGAAAACACAAAAGAGAGGTCATCGATATTCAGAAGAATGGATAATGCTCTGTATGTTAATGAACATACGTTCACATGGATATTACGAATTTTTACGAAAAAACAACGTTATCCCATTACCTTGTACCCGAACTATTCGAAATTATTTTACAATGATTAACACAAAATGTGGCTTTGATAGCAATTTTTTCAAACTGCTAAAAAAAAGTTTTGCTTTCAAAAAACCGATGCAACGCCACGGAGTATTATTGCTCGATGAGATCAATCTTCGAAAATCGATTTCCGTATGCTCGAAAAATCTTACCTATACAGGATTAGTTGATTTTGGTGACGATGGACCCCAAGCGACGAGTATAAAAGATCAAGCGACTTACGGACTTGTGTTAATGTTTCAACCACTCGCAGACACCTACACACAGCCAGTGGCAGTCTTTGCATCAAAAAATCCCGTGAAGGGCGACGAACTAGCAAAACTAGCCATCAAAGCAATCGTTTTGTTGGAGGAATCTGGGGCCATAGTGCATGGAATTGTTTCCGATGGAGCTGCGACAAATACGAAGATGGGAAAAATTCTGGGCATAAAAAGCTCAATCAATGAGACTCAGACATGGTTTACTCATCCCTCGGATAATGATCGCCGCGTTTTTATATTCTCTGATGTTCCTCATCTTGTGAAGAATGTTAGAAATCGTTTATACAACAAAAAAATACTAAGAGTATGTATATGAATTTATATTAATACATTGATAGAATTCTTACTACTATACGTCTTGTTTTGCACGTATATTTTATTGTAGATAAACGCAAGGGATGATCCGATCAAGTGGGAATATTTTAAAACTCTACACAAATTGGACAGTAACCAATTAGGAAACGCTCGAGCATGTCCTCGGCTGACTTTGAGACACGTAGAATTGGATAACACTGCTAAAATGCGTGTTAAGCTAGCAACACAGGTGCAAATAATACGATTCGAATAATTTATGTATTTGAATAATTTATTGGTATAAATTTTTTAAATTATTTTCTATTAGATATTCAGCGATTCAGTGGCGAATGGGCTTCAGTTCTACGTATCTCAAAAATGTCAAGGATTAGAAGGCTGTGAAGCGACTATTGAGTTTTGTAAGCGAGTGAACGACATGTTCGACGCTCTAAATCGGAAAGTTCCAAACCAAGGGGTTACTTCGAATTCTCACGATTTTCAGGTAAACGTTCTATCACACCATCCGATGTAGTTCTCAGTTTTGTCATGACTTTTGCGCACTTGATAGGCAACTAGAATTATATAATTGTTTTAGCTTGATGTAAAATTTTACGTTCCCATGAACGAGAATTTAGTTTTTATTAAGTAAATATTGACCATGAAAACGTCAATTGTGTCATTTAACTGATAAATATAGTGTCCACAGTTTGAATTCATAGACTTGCTTGAATTCATAGACTTATGGCTCAACAACTGGGAGACCGCAAAAATTAAAGGAGAAATTAACGAGCATGAGTTTTTAACTCCGGAGACCGCAAGAGGTCTTCGTTTGTCGTTGCAATCTACGATCGACTTATGTCAGTATTTGGAAGTGCGTTACGGTTTCAAATACCTATTAACTGGGAAAGTGAACCAAGACAACTTGGAGGTAAAGTTGCTCAATAATACTTTAATACCTTGTTTAACCCCTGATGGCCATTTTTCTTTCAGAAATTTTTTGGCACCATCCGTCAAGCGGCGGGTTGTAATGACCATCCGACTTGCCCGACCTTTCTGCACCTATATAAATTACTTTCGATATATAGTATTTTGAAACCGCCAAAGTACGGAAATTGTACTGTATCTGAACCTGCACAAAAAATACTGATTACAGTAAATGATTTCAAAGAGATCAGCGGAAAACCGGATTCAAAAATAATACAAAGCCGTGAAAAAATAAGAAATAAGTTGGACGAGATTTTAAAGAGCGAAGACATCGAAGATCAAGATATTTTCTTAGACGACCATGACTACACCCTTCCTAGTGCTGCCGATTGTATTATTTATTACGCAACAGGTATCTTAAACTAACAAATAACATCTCCCGATTCTTTCCACTCCTAAATTTGTCCTTAAAAGAAAAAACAACACGAAATGCATTCTTTAGAAATAACTTTCACACTATGATAATCTGCTTTTTGAGTTATTTGCTCTGATCGTCGTCAAGTGAAATTATGATATATATGCGATTTATAAATAGAAATGTAAAATATAAACTGTTGTGTGGCGTTTCATATAAACGCGCCACTGCGCTGCATGCCAGCCTCGGACATGCATCTGCGAGGAGCTTCGGATTGGCTCATGCGAATAGGTCTTACGAAGGGAGACCACGTGACTGCGAGGGCGCTTGCGTGCGCCCACCTTCATGCCGGGGAGCGATTCCTGGTTCAGCCTTGTACGAGTTAGCACGCGGTCATACTTGAGAGAATAAACACTTTTATTATATTGTACCCAGTGTATTTCACTACTACGCCCACGCGGCACAGTGTTCTACCACCAAGGACACAACAAATTGGCGACGAGGATCAAGATTTCCGCGCCGAGGAGGGCGGTTAAGTGTCGTGCAAGTAAAAGCACGTTGCGCGTTCGTGGCCGCCATTACGCCACAACGCAACAAGAAGTGACCGTGTTTCAACTGCAAGTAAGCAGATTTCTTTTGCATAATTTTCGGGTTCTTGCCACACAGTCAGTGGCGAGATTACTCAATTCCGAATGGCCAATACCGCCAGCTATACTGCGAGTATCGAGGCCTTCAATCCTCAAAACGGTGTCCATGGACCGAATGGCGGGAAAGACTGGAAGCGGCGATACAGATATATAACGTATCGGCTGGAAAACAAACGGCATATCTATTGCATCATTTGAGCGCCAGTGCTTACAGCGTCCTTAAAAATGAAGTCATGCCTCAGAAACCAAGCGAGATGACTTACAAAGACCTAACGGAAACGCTAGAAAAATTCTACGAGCCGAAACCTCTCGAAATTGCTGAGAACTTCAAACTCGCGAGCCGGAAACAGCAAGAGGGCGAGTCCATTTTGGAATACGCTACAGCATTGAAGAAACTATCGACGAACTGCAAACTGGGTGAGCATACTTCGTGTTCGGGCTTAGAAATAAACGAACACTCAATCGTCTACTGGAGACAACGGACCTCACGCTGGAGAAGGCGATACAAGTTGCCACGACAATAGAATTGTCGGAGAAGGGGACAAAACAATTACAAGGCGAGGGGGAAACTACCTTGGCCATCAGCACGAGGAAGACATCGGCATCTACAGATAAGTTCAAAAAGCGCGGGAACGCGAATGCGAAAAATAGTGTTGCGAAAAATGGCGCGCGCGGGAAATCGGTCACGTGTTATCGTTGCGGGGGCAGCCATTATGCGTCAGCATGCACGCTCGATAGAAGTATGAAGTGTCTTTCGTGCGGAAAAGCGGGACATTTAAAAAAAGTGTGCAAATCGTCTCGTGAAAACAATACTAAGAATATTGAGGTGCTCGCGATCGAACAATCGCGTTTCAGAAAAAAATTCTTTGCCACGTTGAACGTTAATAATAAAGACGTGCGCTTCGAGGTCGATAGTGGATCGGCCGTCACTTTAATGTCGTTAACTGACGCGAAAAGGTTATTCAAAGGCGAACGCGTATTCACAACCGATTTGAATCTCATGTCCTACACACGCACGCCTATTCCATTACGCGGTTACATAGAAGTTCGAGTCAAGAACGGTAATCGTATTCGAAAATTACATTTATATATTGTAGAAATAGAAAAAGAACCACTATTAGGTCGCGAGTGGATATCACAACTTAATCAGATCGAGGAGTTGAAAAATATTACGGACCGACTTCAGTCGATTAAACAAGTTACCGTAAATGACAATACGCAACTACAAACGCTGTTAAACAAATTTAATAGTATTACAAGTCCGTCCATTGCGAAAATTACAGATATACAAGCGAGATTAAATGTTAAGCGAAATACAAATCCGGTATTCCATAAGCCGCGGCCCGTGCCTTTTCGTTTACGCAACCAGATTGAAGAAGAGCTAGAGACACTTACACAAAACGGGATTCTCGAGAAGGTGGACTTCTCCGAATGGGCCACGCCTATCGTTCCCGTTATTAAAAAGAATGGAGCGATTCGCATTTGCGGGGACTACAGTGTCACGCTTAACCCCAATTTAAATATAGATTCGCACCCTTTACCAACACCAGACGAGCTTCTCACGCAGATGGCGGGGGGAAAAGTCTTTTCTAAAATCGACCTTTTACAGGCCTACTTGCAACTCGAGGTTAGACAGCAGGATCGCGAACTGCTTACTTTGAATACACATAAGGGTCTTTACAGACCAACGCGTTTGATGTACGGAGTCGCGTCTGCTCCAGCCATATGGCAACGCATCATTGAAAATATTCTTAAAGATATCCCGGGAGTCGTCGTATTTTTAGACGATATTAGAGTCTCAGGCAAAGACGTACAAGACCATCTAAGTAAATTGCGCCAGGTTTTTACGCGATTACAGAAATACAACATACGAATTAATGTAAAGAAAAGCGAATTTCTTACGGATCAAATCCAGTATTGCGGCTACGTAATAGACAAAAACGGTATCAATAAAGCTCCGGATAAAATAGATGCAATTTCCAACATGCCCCAACTTACAAATCTAACCGAACTTAGAAGCTTCTTGGGCATGATACGTTACTACGACAGGTTCGTTCCAAATCTAAGTGCCATTTTGCAACCGCTGAACAATCTTTTACAAAAGAACGTTAAATTCTATTGGTCGGAAAACTGTGAGAAAAGTTTCCAGACAGCAAAACGAGCATTTACAAGCCCGAAGTGCTTAGCTCATTTTGATCCCAGACTGCCTATAACCTTAGCCACTGACGCGAGTCCTTACGGAATAGGAGCAGTGCTCTCTCATATTTATCCAGACGGTTCGGAAAGAGCCATTCAATACGCGTCTCAAACACTTTCGAAAACACAACGTTCATATTCTCAAATCGATAAAGAAGCGTTGGCAATAATCTTCGGTGTTAGGAAGTTCCATCAGTACCTACAGGGTACAGAATTTACTCTTATTACGGACCATCGTTTGCTCACACAAATCTTTTCGCCGACAAAGGGTTTGCCAATTTACACTGCTATGCGTATGCAGCATTACGCGTTAATATTACAAGGATTTCGTTATAAGATTAAATATAGGAAATCGGAATTACACTCAAATGCAGACTGCTTATTGAGACTTCCGATACCGCGAAATACAGACGAAATAGAGTGTGAAGTTGTGGACGAGTTCCAAGAAGCTACTTTCGATACGCTGCCTATTACAGCGGCACAAGTTGCTGCAGCTACAAGAGAGGATAAAGAATTATCTAACTTGCTAAAATCCTTAATAACAGGCTCTAATTCTAACGCGAATTCTAAAAGCAATAAATATTACACGATTCCTTACGAGGAATTTTCCTTATTGCACGGTGTTATTTTTCGAGGGCACAGAGTTGTCATTCCGGTCGAGTTACAGAAAAAAATACTTCACGAGTTACATCTAGGTCATTTTGGCACAGTCAAAATGAAGCATCTCGCGAGAGGGTACGTCTGGTGGAACAAGATTGACAATGACATAGAGAAATTAACGCAGAATTGTCATGAATGTAATTCGCACAGGAACAATCCACCTAAAGTTTCACATCACGTGTGGGAACCAGCCCAATTACCCTTTGAGAGGGTACACGTCGATTTTGCAGGTCCATTTTTAGGACACAATTTTTTTATTCTGGTTGATTCGTACACAAAATGGCCGGAAATTCATATTGTCAAGGACATTACAGCGAAAACTACCATTAACGTATGCAGACAAATATTTTACACGTACGGGCTACCGAAATACATTGTATCTGATAACGGCACTGCGTTCACGTCGAAAGAATTTAGAAACTTTTTAGATTCACACGGTATCATTTCAAAATACACCGCACCGCATCATCCTGCGACAAATGGACAAGCCGAGCGCTATGTCCAGATTCTTAAAAATTCTTTGAAAAAGATGCAATCTACACATGCGAATGCGTATATCAATTTACAAAAATTACTCTTTCAGTACCGGAATACTCCTCACACTGCAACGGGAATAGCCCCAGCAGAGTTATTATTTTCAAAGAAAATACGTACTAAATTTGATTTGCTACGTCCGTCAAGTACAAAACGCACGATTCAGTATGAACGTCCTTTTAAATTCACGGTGGGAAAGAGAGTCAGTTGTCGCAATTACACTGATAAAATTAAATGGCTGTTCGGTACAATAATTGAACAGTTAGGCGACTTACATTTTAAAATACGTTTAGACGACGGTCGTGTCTGGAAAAGGCACATCAACCAAATGCGTCCGATAGGCGACGACACGCCAAAGAGTAGTGATGAAGATTTCGGTGATTCTTACGATACTAATCCGCCGAATAATTGTGATAACGCGAACAATAATACTAGTAGTACAAATAATAATATAAGCAGAAATGCGAGCGAAGGGACAATTGTAAATGCGAGTCCGTCCCAAGCGTCTACTTCTACTAATAGTTTTAGTCAAACGTTAGTCAATGCAAGCGGCAACACTACTCCTACATCGCCAGGTCCTTCCTACTCTACTCTCACAGCTCCTGAAAATGATTCCTCAATTTTCTCTACGCCTCAAGGATCCTGGTGTGCTTCTACTCCTAAACTGTCTTCACCCACCAGCCTTTCTGGAACTTTAGAAGCGAAAGAGACAACACCCTCGAAAAAGGGAGCGTCACGTCCGCAACGACAAATTCGCGCTCCAAAGTACTTACAAGATTATGAGACTAGCAAGCCTCGAATTTCTAAGTGAGGGGAGTGTTGTGTGGCGTTTCATATAAACGCGCCACTGCGCTGCATGCCAGCCTCGGACATGCATCTGCGAGGAGCTTCGGATTGGCTCATGCGAATAGGTCTTACGAAGGGAGACCACGTGACTGCGAGGGCGCTTGCGTGCGCCCACCTTCATGCCGGGGAGCGATTCCTGGTTCAGCCTTGTACGAGTTAGCACGCGGTCATACTTGAGAGAATAAACACTTTTATTATATTGTACCCAGTGTATTTCACTACTACGCCTACGCGGCACAGTGTTCTACCCCTAAGGACACAACATAAACATTCTAGACTACCATTATGAAAATTGCACACGTGTTGTTTTAACTGTCTACTAATAACTAACATTGAGCAGGTACTACTGGAATCTTAGAACCAAGTCGGTGAAAACTAATATATTTCTAAAACTTCTTTTCACAATTAATTGCACTTTTTTAAGCTGTTTTGGCCTTATTTGCATGCGGTTGCTGTACGCATGGGTTTTCTTGAAAGGCGTGTGTTAAATTATGCATTAGTTGCATAGTTGTGCAAAGTTTTATTTTCTACATTTCACGTTTTTTTCATATGAAACCAGTTGTTTGAGTATGCAACTGTTGCTATCATGCAAATTTGGTATCTGATCGATTCTACAATTCTTATATTGAATTAATCTTAGGATTTATACATGTACGCTATACATTTTGGATTTTTTTTTATTTTTCAAGCTTTATATTAAGTAACAATTGATAAAATATCACTATTGTTTGAATAATTGATACTTATCAGATACCAAACTATCTTCCCTTTCTAACTATTTTTACCTAAATATAAGTTCGAACCTTCCTGAGTCCAAAATATAAGATTGGTTTGAAGTTGGCACATCTTGGTAATGTCATAATTTGAATATATGTTTTTGTATTTTATACGCAGGATAATAATGACTTACATAGGCAAAATACGATAAAATACACCGTAGAATTTTGATACTTTGTAAAGGCCGCCGCGATCGATACAAAAGGCAATAAGAAATTTATCCGATTTTGTCTGCTTTGACTCCGTTATAGTTTGCTAATGACACAAAAAACTACTTATTTAGTGAAATAGGTACATAATTAGGATGGAACCCAAACCAATCTCATTTTTTTATCTTGGATTGCTATTATCTGACTATTGGTTCCGCACATTTTTTCCCTTCATAATATCTACAACCATTATCTTAACATTTTCTAGGCTACGTATGCAAACAAGTTTTGCGGTGCTATGGTGCATGTGTAAATTGTCGTGCAGCGTTAATACAAGATCCCAACAATCACAGTTCGCTTTCTAAATTAGTCGACCTTAAATCAAATGGAAGGCTGATTCATCCTAACACAACTTTTTTTCAATTAATACGTTTTATCGAGAATTGTTTTTCTAAGCATGCTACAAGCAAACATGTTTTTGATGAAACAATAGATGAAGTTTTGGACTCATATCCTTTTTCATTCCCGTGCAAGACGCATGCCTCACATCTCCTGTCATATACACTCCAATATTACGTTCGAATGAGAATGAGACAGTTTACATTTCAAGAGAATGAGAAGAAAAAAAAAGGAATTTGTGCAGAAAAAGAAATTATCAAAACTTACAAATCAATGAACTATTTCGACAATTAAGTTTATGATAATAATCCATGATAAACAAATGTAATTATAATTTAAACATAATTATAATTGTAAACATAAACAATCACTCTGTGAATAAAAAAACGGAAGTAGAATTTTAAAAAGTAATTGTATTTTATTAATTCACATTTATTATCTTTGTATCTCAATATGAGAAATAAACATTATTTCTATGTACAACGGGAGATGATTAATTATTTTATTTAATCTTACAAATATCGCGGGGTCTGTGTGTGTCACGGGGTGGTACTATACCTTTTACATATAACTTAATACAATGCGTAATAATGAAATAACACATTATCTGACTTTTCGTAAAATAATTGTAAAAAAACAATAATCAGAATCGAACTAAAAACGGTAAGACTCCAAGGAGGATCTCTTGCTACCACTCATCCACATTTGAACTCATTTAAAACCTTGATTGAACCAACTTATTTACAAAACTCGCTGCTTTTTGCATATACTATTTTCTATCTTACATATTTATTATAAAAATATTGTTTGGTTAAGGCCTCTGCAATGAAAAATATAAGGAACAAGGAACAGATATTAGCGATTAAGACTAAAGAATCAAGAAAGTTAGATGCACGATGAAAAATACAGAAACAGGGAATAACACAGGCAATAGATTTTTAACCTATTGGAAACCGTGTATTAATACTACCAGCTTTATTCCTGATTTCTTATTTTTAATCGCTATAATATCTGTTTCTTGTTCTTTATATTTTTCATTGTGCGGGACCCTTTACGGTGAAACGGATTAGTAGACAACGCGCATGCGTGATAAATAATCCTTGCAACGCAGCGACGCGCGCGGTCACATGGTAAACCTATGAAATTATCGTCATTAAGCGAATCACCCCCACCACCAAAAAAACGGATGAGTTTCCAGACCTGTATTCACGACCGTGAGTATGAGCAAGAGTACGCCGGAAGCCGGGTTGGCTCACAGTTGACTTGTAGCCAATAAGTGGCGCTGCACACGACCACTTTCAACATGTGCACAAGTTCACACGGCCACTTCCAACATGTGCACACACCCACATGTGCAGATGTGCGGGGAAAGTGCGAGTATCTACCTTATCGATTCGAGATAACAAAAAAACATATATTTTTGTCTCTCTCTTATAACTGACAGATTTTGTAAACAATTTAATTAATCGGCGTCGCTAAGAGGTTAGGAACGATTAAAATTTCGTTTACTTTGAAAGTAAATAGAAGTTAGTTATTGAAATTATAAGCATTACGAAAAAAATTGACAATGAGTTTTGTCAAAATAAAAGACAATAAAACAGCAGTTAAATTACCGGCAAATCGCAGAAAACTAAAAATAGAAGTCGTTAGAGCATATTTTCCAGGTGCTGACGGCTTAACGTTTTTTGATGGAGAAGACAAGTGTGGAAATAATATTGAAAATGGAGAATTTGATTTAATTGAAGGTGTAGATGAATACGAAGTTTTTTACTCTCATCTTCTCAAAGGTAAATTTTTTTTCATTAAATTGATTATACGTTTGATTTTTGAATTTAAGATAACATAAGAAAATTGCGATGCTAAAATTTATAATAATCGCGATAATAGTAATAATAATAATTATTTTTTTTATAGAAAATATTTACAGCGATGCTAAAAGGAGACGGATTGATGAAATTATAGGGTATCATTGACGGACAGGAAAATAAGGATTTAATATCCCAGAAATCATCGGTATTCCAGTACGTATGACAGTCAAATTCATTTCGTCATTGGTTTATTTTCATTTCCTTAATAAATTTATTTCATTCAACAATTTTGAAAAATTTTGCTAGCATAATTGTATTAAATATGTATCTTAAAATTTATGAGTTACTACATTATTGCAGTTGTACTTAGAAAGATGTTTTTTACAGATCCCATTAAAGAAAGTCATGAAAACTTTACATGTAGGTTGGAAGCACAGAGAAAGTCCTAATGAAGTATATAAGCAAATTATTACCCCAGTTGGTGGTATAAAAAAAGTTGAATTGAATCGGAACAAAAAATATTCTTTTGACGAAATTAAAAAAATAAGTATATCTGCAATGGAAAATATATAATAAAGAAATCTTGGCCAGTTCAGTGATCCATTTAGGAAATTACCAGAAAGAAATTTTTCACAATTTCACAGATTTGAATAAGAAAAAGAATACTGATTTTTGGGACTTTAATGATAAATTAAAAATAAAAAACTCACAGTTGCGATTATATTTATTTTCAACTATCGTTAAGTATGAAAACAGTGTAAAAGTTTGTTCTTCCACAGTCACTACGACAGACTCTAAACAGTGTGATATCAGTAAAAAAACCGTGACAAAACAGTCATATACCGGAACAATTATCTCATTTTCTCAATCGAAGAAAAAAGCATCTTCTAGTACTGAAATTAACACGAGTTCTAAAAAAACGCAGGAAGAATCAAGGTCTACGGACGATAATGAACATCAATTGAGATTCTCGATACCTACGATTGAAGAATCAGATATTAAGTTCACCAAGACATTATTAGGAAGTGGATCATTTGGATGTGTAATTTTATCAATTTGGAAAAACACAGAAGTTGCCGTGAAGAAGATGAAAGCTTCTGAAGAACAGAAATATATATACAGAGAGAAATAAATGTGATGGATAAGATTCGTCACCCTAATTTAATTTCCATTATGGGTATATGTTCTACAGAATCTCATTTTTACATCGTTATGGAATACTTCAAGAGTCAAAATTTAGCAGTTTTCATATCGAAGCGAGACGAAGCCTTGGATTATGCAATAAAGAAAAATGAAAACTATTCCATCGCATTACAAATTTGTAAAGCAATAACGTTTCTTCATGAATTTAACCCTACTATTCTTCATAAAGATATAAAACCTGCAAATATATTAATAAATCATTTCTTAATGATTAAAATTTGTGATTTCGGGTTAAGCAAAGATATGTGATGGATTGTCGGCCCTAGAAACAACTGTTGGTCAATATTTTCGTGGAACACCTTTATATATGCCACCGGAAATTCTCATTAAACATGCACAAGGTACTACATACTCTGATGTATGGTCTCTGGCATGTTGTATCGTCGAACTGTTCACAGAACGAACAATTTGGAACGTAGTGCCTGAACTTAGTATACCAAATTTGAAGAAAGTCGTTAAAACTCAAAAAATACCATGCTTAGAAGGTGTACCGGTATTAATACAGAACACAATTAAAAGATGTTTTGAACATGAACCAAAAAAAAGACCAAATGCCGCTATATTGCTTCACCTATTCAAACGTATTTATACAGAAGAGGAAGACAAATAAAATAAGAAATTAGAAAGAATGATTTTTATATAAAGTTTTTGCTGAGCACAGGTTATGATTAAAAGCTTTAGATTCTTTAATTAAAATAGTATAAAACTGAAAGTATTAACTATTTGCAATTCATTCATTTGCAAAATACTTGATTACCCCAAGGGGTTTCAAAGGGCGTTTTGTAGGGACGTACCCAACCCTGTACATATACTTTCAGTTTCAAACCTCTATACATCACAAAGGCGTTTTAGAGAGACGTACCCAACTCTGTACATTTTCACTTTCCAACCCGCCCTGGCTCTTGGCCTTATACATTCTAAATTCCCTCCCTCCTTTACTCGCTCCCTGACCTTTGCTTCTTCGTCACTGCTCTCTTCGACTTCCTTCCTTCCTCACTTTCTGGGCCTTTCATTCCTTTTCCTTTTCTCCTTCCTTCCTTTTTTCTCTTTCTCCTCCCGCTCGCCGCCTTCCCTCTTTCCTATTTTGTCCTCGCTCTGAAACAAAACAAAAAAAAAAAAAACAAAAAAAACCCCTTCCTTTCCCCTTTCTTCCTCTTTATTCCAGCCATCTCCCTCCGCCTTCCTTGCTTCTGTCGTTTCTCCGTTTTCCTCCCTTCTGCCACTGCTCTCCTCCCCTTCCTCCTTCTCTCCCGCGCTCCTCCCGCCACCCTCTTACTCTCCTTTCTTCCCTTATTAACCCTATTAACATTTTCCTCCATCTCCCTCCTTCTGTACTATCTAATTCCTATAGCTCCTCTCCTTCTTTCCTTCCATCTGTTGCTTTGCACGCCTTTTGTCTTATCTTCCTTCTGGCTCGTCTTCTCCATCACCTTACGTACCTCCCTTCAGACTCAGCACCTTCTATAACATCCTTGTCCCTAGTGCTCTCCTCACACTTTCCTCCATTCCTTCTTTTCTTCATTCCAATAGATTTCCCTTCCGTTAATCCACAGACGGCTACTCGTGGCAACCACCGAGTTTCCTAGGCTTCTCTCTCTTCTTGCCCTTTCTTCAATCTTCCATCTCATATATCTTTCTTCTCTGGTCAATTCCTCATCCACCGTTACCCCCCATCTCTTTTTCATTTCCCACCGTTTGCTGAATAGCTCTTTTTTGTCCTCCTCCTCTTCCATCTCCACTAACATTATTTCCTTCTTTCCCTCTCCTTTTATCTCCACCACGCCTTTAACTCTCACCTTCCTGTCTAACGCTATTTCCGCAACGATCTCCATAAATTCCTTCCTTTCTGCGGGTCCTGTACCCTCTAGTCCGCTCCACACCAGCGATCTCCTTCTCTTCGCTGCCCTCTCCCTTTCAGCTCTATCCTCTCTTCCTGCTTTTTCTCTTATGCTTCTGTCTCTTTCACTTCTCATTTTCTCTTCTCTTCTCTTCTCTTCACCAACTCCCACACGTTTTTCTTTTCGCTCTCTGCTCCTCCGCCATTCCTTTCAATATCTCTGCCTCGCATGCTATCTGTCTCCCAGTCTTTTCTCCGCCCTCTTCTCTCCGCCTCGCTCTCTGATCCGTCTTCGCTCTCACTTTCGCAACGTTCCTTTTCCTTTTCCGTATTTATTTCACTTCTTCTTTCCCTTGTCCTCTCATGTGCTTCACTTTCTTTTCCCTTGCCCTCTCTACTGTCAGAATTCCACGATTCCTCACTATTCTCCTCCTCTTCGCTTATCGTCTCCTCCGGTCCATCCTTACTCTGTCCTTTGTAACACCATCCTTTTCCTGTGCTGCTCCCTCTATCGTGTTTCAATCTCTCCTTCTCATGCCTTCCTTTCTCGGTTTTTTCTACTTTTTCTATCTCTTCCTCCCTGATTCTCTCCTCAGCCTCTGCGTCACGATCACTTTCCTCCACTACGCTTTTCTCCGCCTCTGCTCTACCTTCACTTCCCTTCCTTTGTCCCCCTGTAACCTGTGCCTTCTCCAGTCTCTCCAGCTGCCTCTTTATCTGTTCCATTTCTTGTCTGAGATCCTTTCCTTCCTGTTTCACCTCTTTCAATATATCCTTCAACGCGTCTACGATTTCCTTGCCCCAGTCGTCCTCCTCACTCCTTCGACCTCCTCTCAATAGCGATCCTGCCATCTTCTCCTCTCAAATCCAATCCGTGACCTTTCCCGCGCCTCCGTTCAACCCTCCGCAATCAGCTTCTGGCCGTTCTATTGGCTCCCTTCTTCCTTTTCCTTTATACCTCCTTTACCACAACTGTCTTCCCGTTTTCTGTTTCTACTTCCCTACTTCTTACTTCTTCAATTTATACTTTCTTCCCTATTAAATCGTCTCTTGCCTCGTCTTCCAAACATACGTTATCGCCGGTAATCCTCTGATGCGCTCGTCACACCCGTCTCTATCGATTGCATATCGACTCCGCGATTATCGATCTTCCTTTCGTCCTCTTGCGGTTGGTACCAGAACTCCGGCCGCATCTCGGCGCCCCGCAGTGACGCCAACCCACTCTTTTGGAGGGGCCAGCCCCCCTGCGCCGCCCCGGCCGCGGTCCAGTTCTGTCGTCTCACTCCGACTTACCGCTTGCCTGCGATTCTAACGATCGATCTCTCGATCCTGGCACCGCTCCGTCACATCCACCGCGACTCCGTGTGTCCACTTTCCCTACCCTCACTTTCGGTGTCACCACCTTCGTTGCTCGTTCTTCCCTCTTCTCTCCTCCTCACCTCTTGCCATGCCTCATTCTGACTTAACCTCACTTTCTTCCTCGTTCTTCTATCCCGCCTTACTCCAAATCCTTCGGACTTCCGGGTCCTCCTCCAGGTGCTCTCCTTCTTCCGCTCCTCCTTTACATGTCTCTTCTTTTTCCACTCGCTCCTCAATTCTTACTCCGTTAATTCTTCTGTCATTTTCACCTTCCTTTCTCGGAGCACCCACCTGCCTTCCTCGCTCAACCGGAAGTCCTCTAACTATTTGCAATGTCAGTTATAGATTAATTTATTTAAAATACAGATAGCATTAAAGAAGCTGTTAAGAAGCCATAATTATACAGTTTTAAGTAATTATTATTCTTTCCATTAGATTCTTTAATTAAGTTAGTAAAAAACTAAAAGTATTAACTATTTGCAATATCAGCTATAACTTAATTAGTTATTTAAAATACAGATAAAATTAAAGAAGCTGTTAAGAAGACAGAATTATGCAGTTTTAAGTAACTAATATTCTTTCCATTAGATTCTTTACTTTTGTCAATAATAAATTAAATGTATTCACTATTTGCAATTTCTGTAATAACTTAATTTGTTATTTAAAATATAGGTCAAAGTTAAAAAGCTGTCAAAAAGTCAGAATTATGCAGTTTTAAGTAGCTATTTATTTTATTTTATCTCCATAAGCTTTCATAAACTGTGAAAAAGCTGATGAAAGTCTTGAAAAAATTTAAGCATTTTTATTATATTTTAGAGGCTTTCTTTTAAGTATTTTTTTTTAATTTTAATAACTTTGCTGGTGCTTTATTTTTTATATTGTTATCAGAATTCAAGAAAATATATTTAGACTGTTAGAAGTTAAAAATTTAAGCTTTAGGAGTAAAATTGGATACTTATAAAACGAGAGTTTTGTGAAACTTATTTTAAGATATATAAATGTAATGCTGTGCATTTAAAATTGTACTAAACAAAAAATACTAATAAAAAATTAAAAAATGAAAAATAAGTTTAAATTTTATTATTACATCAAATTTATATTGTAAGAACAACAATTAGGTAAGCTAAAAATTTTTAATTTTTGTTTCTATGAGTTGCATATGCTTCTAAAATATTTTTATATAAATTCAATGCCTCCGTAGGATTTGTTGGAGTTTTAACATCGGGCACTAATAATTCCACCAATTCTGTTATGATCGGATCAAACAATTGTGGTTTTTTTGTAAACTTATCCATTAATCTTTCAACTGTATTTTTGTTAATAAGTTTTTTAAAATCTCGGCACTGGTATTGGTGAGGTAAGTTGAATAATGCATTAGGCCGTCCAGCAACTAGATTTCGGGCTGCTTGTTTTCTGATACGGTGTTCATTCCATAGCCTCCGATTATAATCCAAATCGTGTTTCAATAATGGTCCAAAACAAAATTGGAGGCACTTAATATGAAAATTACTTCCATCAAATAGACCTTTCAACTGAATACTCTTAAATAATTGGATGTAAAAATCCACTGTATGCTGACGCATTTGACCCCAATATGATTCGATGCGTTGATTTTTAACACTCTTTAACACTCTTCCATTTCCAGCAAGCTTATCAGAATGTTTACTACGTAAATAAGTTTGAAAAAGACCTATAAGCTGGTTTTCAGAACCTTTGTCACACCTGATTATTGTTGGGAGAAATTCAAGCTGCTTAACCGGTTGCTACTTCTAACCATAGAATTTTTCTTGAAAAGCCATTTATGCAGCCATGTATGTAAATAAACACAACTTACCATCTAATAGAGTTTTAATAGATTACATTAAAGATTTATCTAATTTTCAAAAAGATGTGGAATTGAAACCAGCTCGAAAATTAAAGGATGAAAACTTGAACCCTAATCAACATTTCGGTAAAATGCGTGTTACAAACTCAACAAGTGTGTTGAGTCATGATGTAAACTCTGGACTCAAACTTTTATCAGAAGAAACCTCTAAATTGGACTATATAACAACATCATGGTTTGTTGAGCAAATCACAAAGTGGTTTGATCTGATGACTAATCGTAACCCTGTATTAGCTTTGTCTATGTTAAAACCACAGAAATATTATAAAACAGTTGAGTTTTTAAATACAATTATTAGTATGTTTAATGAAATGGAAATCGGAATACCGTCCGTATGGAAACCAATTCAAACTGCTGTATTAATGTCAATCACATCATTCCTTCAATTATCACAGTATCTTTTGAATGAAATGTGCGGTAACAGCGCCCAAGTGCAATTCCCCTAGTCAGCCGCCAGGCTAGACGGCGCTGGCGGACGCGCTGGGGCGTGGGTTGGTATCATCCGCTACCGAGACGCGCGCGCTACTACTAGGCAGTCAGATACGTTAGTAGATATAAAAAGGCAGGCGAATGTGCGTATAATAAATAAAGGGCATTTGGTAGTTGCATAATACATGAGTCTTTACTCACGCACCCCTCAAGACTATCACAGTGGCGACGAGGATTCTTCAGACTCACGCAAACATAACCTTATCAAAGCGGATTGTCAAGTAATATGGATATCAAGACGTTAACCGAGGTAATCAAAACCCTACAGGAGCAAACCGAAGCACGGATACGCGCAGATCGCGAAATAGCTGAGGCACGAGCGAAAGCTGACCGTGATGTCTTGATTGCGCAAATGCAACAATTTATGCAGCAACAACAGGTAATCGGGCAACGAGGGGGAAATGAAGAGCCAAGGCCAAGCAATATTCAAACTACCAATGCGGATCAAAAATTCAAAAATTTGGCAGCCCAGATGACAGAGTTTGTGTATGACCCAGAAGAAAATAAGATTTTCGAAACATGGTATAACCGTTATGAATCTATTTTTATTACAAACACTACGGGAATGACTGATGCCACAAAAATTCGACTAATGCTCACGAAGTTTTCTGATAAAGATTACCAGAAATTCGCCGATTCAATTTTACCGAAAAAGTCAACGGAACTTGTTTTTTCAGAAGCCGTCGACTTGCTAAGACTCAAATTTGGATACCGAGAGATAAAATTCGCCCTTCGTCACAAGTGTTTTAATTTTAAGAAAGATGACAGTGAGGATTATGTGACTTATGGAGCCCGGATTAACAAGCATGCAGAGAAATTTGACATCCCTAATTGCACAGCGGATGATTTTAAGATTCTTTTGTTTGTCAGTGGATTAAGAAGCGCCCAAGATTCGGTAATTCTGGAAAAACTTCTCTCGAAAATCGATGCACACTACGCTAAACTCGAGGCGGCAGCCGATCAAGCAACAAGAAACATGCTGGGAAAAATGACGCTAGAAAACCTCATTAGCGAAGCAGATCGCTTCATTGCATTAAGGAAGGACAAAAGCACTATCGCAGAGACACCTAATTTAATTGCACCAACAGAGATACATACATGCAGTGCATAATTTAAAATTCAGCAAGGATAATTGAAGGAAATCCATCAGTAACCCCAGGTCAGCAACAAACTCTGAGACATCGTCGGGTGTCAATACAGCACCTAAATACCCATGCCTATATTGCGGAATCTTTGGAATTTCAACTATGACTGCAAATTTAAGGACGACACATGCGCGGAATGCAGCGGTGCTCATAAAACCGGCACATGCATGGCAGTCCTCAAGGCACGGGAGCAGCGTGACGCTTTTCGTCGCAAAAAGGGACCAAAAGGATGCAGAAATTCGGAACCGGCACAAGTCCACCAACTCAAGGGGGAAGGAACCGTTCCGCAAAGAAAATTCGTCACCCCTCTTATCAACGGTGCGAAAGTCAAGTTGCAAATGGACACGGCAGCCGACCTCACAATCATCTCTGTAGATAATTGGAATAAATTAGGCCAGCCGACATTAGATCAAGACCGGATTCAGCCGAAAAGTGCATCAGGCGATACCGCTGCACGGCTATTTTGAATGTAGCATGAAATTCAACGACAAGGTCGCTACTGGCAAATGTTATGTCTCTAATCGTCTCAATCTCTTAGGCCTCGACTGGATTGAGAAACTCGACCTCTGGAACATACCACTTGCAGCAATTGTGAACATCGCTACGACAGATCGCAAGCTGGACGCCGTAACAGAAATCCAGGCAAAATTTCCTCAACTGTTTTCTGAAGGGCTTGGTCGATGCAATAAAATGAAAGCATCATTAACGCTCAAACCGGATGCAAGGCCAACTTTTCGCAACAAGCGCACTGTTCCGTTCGCTGCAATCAATGACGTAGAACAAGAGCTCATGAGATTGCAACACATCGGAGTTATCACACCAGTGGAATACTCTGACTTTGCCGCACCTATTGTCGTTGTAAAGAAGAAGAATGGCAAAATTCGCATCTGTGGCGATTACTCCACCGGTCTCAACGACAGCTTGGAGCCCGACAAACATCCGTTGCCGACACCAGAGCAAATCTTTACAAAATTAACCGGTAAGAGAGTATTCAGTGTAATTGATTTATTAGATGCATTCTTGCAGATTGAACTCGATGACAAGGCTAAAAAGATGCTCACCATTAATACGCACTGTGGATTATTCAACGTCAATCGTATGCAGCCGGGAGTGAAGACTGCCCCAGGCACATTCCAACGGGTGATGGACAACATGTTAAGCGGGCTTAATGGTTCCTGTGGCCTCATTGATGACATCATCATAGGTGGCGTCGATGACGATGATCATCGTCGAGAGCTTTTCGCGGTCCTACAACGTATCCAAGATTTCGGATTCAAGCTACGCGTTGAGAAATGCCAATTTGAGAAATCAACAATTCCTTTTTGTGCTCATGTGATAGATGCCAAAGGAATCCGGCCCGACCCAAAGAAGATTGCCGATATTAAGAGCATCCCACGTCCAACTGATGCGTCTCAATTACGAGCTTTCCTAGGAGCCGTAAATTATTACGGCAAGTTTGTTCCGCGCATGAAACAATTACGTGGACCCCTCGACGAGTTGCTTAGAAAAGACGCCAAGTTTAGTTGGAATCAACAACATGAAGAGGCATTTAATAAATTAAAAATTGTGCTCTCGTCAGACATGGTGCTCACCCACTATGACCCAAAGAAGAAGATTGTGGTTGCCGCTGACGCCTCGAGTTATGGTGTAGGCGCTGTCCTAATGCATAAATTCGCCAACGGGACACTACATCCAATCATGCATGCCTCAAGATCCTTCAATGCTGCGGAGAAGAATTACCCGCAGGTGCAGCGAGAAGCTTTGGCACTTACGGTCGCAGTAAAGAAGTTCCACAACTATATCTATGGACGCAAGTTTGAGCTTCAGACAGACCATCAACCATTGTTGGCGATTTTTGGATCAAAGTCTGGCATCCCAGCGTTCACCGCTAGCCGACTGCAGCGTTACGCATTGACCCTGCTTGCGTACGACTTCGACGTCAAGTACATTAAAACCGACAGTTTCGGTTACGCAGATGCCATCTCGCGTCTTATTGCGGACCATGCACGACCTGAAAGTGAGGACGTAGTCATCGCAGCCGCCCAGACCGATGGCTGCTGTTATGCTCTTGATACGGCAAGCATTCTGTGTGTTAAGCTTGATGATATCCAAGAAGGAACAAAAAGATGCCCAATTCTTAGCAAAATGACGCATTTCATTGAAACAGGGTGGCCAGCATCCGTCAAGCAGGTCTCGGACAAGGAAATTGCAAAATTTTTCGCAAAACGACATGAATTCATTGTTATTAACGGCTGCATCTTTTATGGTGATCGGATCGTCATACCGAAATGTCATCAGGAGTCAATCCTTCAGGAGCTTCATCATGGACACCCTGGTATTACCCGAATGACCCTACTCGCCCGCACCAAGGTGTACTGGCCGAACATCGACAACAATATTAAGGAATGTGTCAAATCATGCAATGTATGTGCCGAAGCAGCTAAGTCACCTGTTAAATGTTCACTCCAGCCATGGCCAGCGCCTGGTGAACCATGGTCGCGCGTCCACATAGACTACGCTGGACCGGTGGATGGATCCTACTTCCTAGTCATCGTCGACGCGTTTTCTGACTGGCCAGAAATATTCAAAACGAGTAGCACCACGGCAGCCAAAACAATTGAGTTACTGGAGGAAGCTTTTACACGGCACGGACTTTGCAGAGTAATCGTAAGTAATAATGGACCACAGTTTACATCCAAGGAATTCGAAAACTATTGCAGTCAAAACCGTATCGAACACATAACTACTGCACCATACAGCCCTTGGTCAAATGGCCAAGCAGAAAAATTCGTCGCTTTGTTTAAAACAGGCATCCAGAAGGCAAAGGGAAATATTGACCAGAAGCTGAGAACGTTCTTGGCCTGCTACCGCTCCACGCCGTCGTACAACTTTGGCATGAAATCGCCGCATCAGTTAATGAAACAAAATACGATGTGGACGTCGCTCGATTTGCTGAAACTCAACAAAGTTGACCCAACACAACGGAATATGTCAATGGCACAGCAATACAACAAGCACCATGGCGCGAAATGGAAGGAGTTCACGACGGGTGACAGAGTCTATTTCCAGCAACACAGCATAACTGGCTCATGGAAATGGGTACCAGCAACCGTCACTGAAAGAATCGGCTCAGTGAACTATAAAATCAAGCTTGAGACAGATCGCATCATCAAAGCCCACGCCAATCTGCTAAAGCTTCGCTTCAATGAGCTTATGGAGGCATTCGAGCTCACAGACACAACAGGAAACGAATATGAGTTCACTATCACGCCTCAAGCTCTTAAACAAGGAGAGAGTGAACAACCGCAAGAAATCCTTGAAGAATCGGATATCTTCGAGGATGCTTTAAGTGACAATGGGAACGAGTCGGTAGAAGCTGAGTCACAAACGGATGAAACACCTGAGGTACGGTCGGATCCCACTCCATTACGAAGATCAACGCGAGCAAATGCAGGAGTTCCACCGCAACGCTATGGGGACTGGAGTTATGGAACTTAAAAGGGGAGGAATGCGGTAACAGCGCCCAAGTGCAATTCCCCTAGTCAGCCGCCAGGCTAGACGGCGCTGGCGGACGCGCTGGAGCGTGGGTTGGTATCATCCGCTACCAAGACGTGCGCGCTACTACTAGGCAGTCAGATACGTTAGTAGATATAAAAAGGCAGGCGAATGTGCGTATAATAAATAAAAGGCATTTGGTAGTTGCATAATACATGAGTCTTTACTCACGCACCCCTCAAAACTATCACAAAATGGGTTTCCAGTTTGTACTCTCAGGAAGATTTACACAAGACTGCATTGAAAATTTATTTTCCGTTGTTAGAATGAAAAACGTTATTCCAAATGCTCTCCAGTTCAAAAACAATTTGAAATTAATTTTGGTTGCTCATTATATAAAAAATGTATCTAAGAGTAGCTATTTTGAAGATGATCGACAGTTTTTCAGTGAATTCCTGAATGTTTTGCGACAAAGTCGAAACACGCATGTTATCGAAAATAAGCCATCTGCAAGCGAAATTAAAAATTGTATCCTCAACTTGCCTGAAAAAGAGATTAATTTTTCTAAAACTGAAAAAAATTGTTTACATAATATTGCCGGGTACATTATGAGTAGTATTAAACGAAATCAAAGAACTTGTGAAAACTGCATGCAACAAACAGGTTCTAACCAATCACCTTCTTTTTATTAGAATCGATTAACAGAAATAAGGCGTCGTAAAGGATGCAATTTATTTTTTCTTAATCCGCATACTTTCAAATTTTTTCTTGAAATGGAAACCATTTTTATAAAATATTACAACTATATGCGTTTACAAAAACACATTAATTTAAAACAGTTTTTCGTACATCAATTTCATAAAATTAATTATTCTTTACCAGCATGCCACAATTTAAAAGAAAAAATAATTTTGCGATTCTATGCGTTACGTGTTAAAATTAACGTGTGTATGCCCTGCTTTATAAAAATTGTGATTTTCATTAAAGACCCTCGTACGCGTGAGAGCCACTTCCCGAGTTGACCGCGGATCACCCGATCTCGCGAGTCCCGAATGACCGCGAATCCCTCGATTACGCGAGTCCCGAATTACACAAATGACTGCGAATCTCTCGATTACGCGAGTCCCGAATTACACAAAACTCCCGGGCGCCCTGCGCCACGCCGCGATCAAGTGATGCTGTTCGAAAGCTCCCGTCGCTACTCGCGGTTCTCACTCCGCGGACGAATTGCACAACGCGAGTCTTTACAGCCTTCTCCACCCGTTTCGCACGGTACTACACGATAAGACGAACGAGGACGACAAATTTCACACGCACGCTGACTATCGGCGGCCGTACGCTCGAATCCCCCCGAGACGGGCAATGGCGACTATTTTTCCCGGCCAGATCCTCCCGCGGTATTTCTTCCGCTTTCTGCGGAATTCCTCGCCTGACCTTACAACGAATCACAATTTCACGCGGTACTACGCGACTCCCAGGAGGATCTCGGTATCGCGGCGATCTTACTTGACGAGGGCTGAGCAGTGGCCTTACAAAATGCTCTCGTTCCGGCAGCTCGTCGATCGCTTCGCAGGGCTGGATGATGCCGGTTTCGTGGCTCGCACGACAGTGGCGGGTCTCCGGCCTGGCGGGATCACGCAGGGCACAGTATATGTGCGCAGGGCCCGCGCGCACCCGCGCGCCGATGTTACTAGCCCTATCAGGTGCTGCGCCCTGGCACGCCATCGGTCCCTCTAGGCGATCGTCGCGCCTTCCGAGGGCGCCCTCCGCGGCCGTTCTTCGTCCGCCGGCGGTAATTTCGATTCGCCTTCCTGAGACCGGCTGTCCAGGCCCTGACTCACCGCCCGGTTTCTCGACAGCCAGGCTGTCCGGGCCATGGCCTGTCGGCCGATGGCGGTATCCCGGTTTTGGGGCCCCGTTTCTTGACGGGGGCACCTTCGTCGGCGTCCCCTCCATTCCAGGCTCTCCGTATACGGCTGCCGTATGATCGTGAGGGCTAAGCGTGCCTTGACAGATCCCTTGTTGCTCCGGCTGTGGGCCCCCGCGTGACCCGCCCGTCGGCCGCCCGTCCTCGGAAGCTTCCGGCTGTCCACCTGCAAGTCTCTCGGTGCGGCATACGCCGTTACATTTTCCGCGTCTCCGGCCCTCTGCTCAGGCACAAGATCCGTTGATAACCGTTTTTACCGTTATCGTTATTTATAACGATAAAAACGATTATCAGCGAATCTTATGTCTAACAACATTTATTTCAGATTATTAATATTTCATTATTAACATTAATAATTAATTCAATATACTGATGCTAATAAGCATCTTTGTGTAAATAATGCTACTGAATCTCATTTAAATCTACAAGGAATTTATTACTGAAAAGTATTTATCAAATATTATGATAATTTGCTTTATATAAACTATTTATTAGCATCATATTTAAAATGTATATTTTATACTAATAAACCTCTTGTTTATGAGATTAAGATTAAGATTTTCAAGATGCAGCAGCATTATTTATATAAAGAATTATATAATGCTCATTAGTATTGATATATTAAATTGATTATCAATTTAATGATAAATTATTTATTAATTAAACAAAATAAATATTGTAAGATTTGTTAATGGTGATTTCTGCCATTATTTAAACTTACATTGAATGAAATTTATTAGCCGACTTATAATTTAAATTTGCACACATATACTAATAGCTGACTTTTGTCCTGTGCATAAACATTGTGTGCAAAAAATAATTTAAGTAATAAAATTATAATATATAATGATTATGATGGACTATGGTACGAGCTTTTTTCGTATGAGAGAAGATGTCTTTCGTTTTCTTAATAAAATTTATTTCATAACCTGTATTGTCATCTCGACTTCTGTTTTAACGTTACTGCTACGGAAATCTGTCAAAATTGTATTGCAACTTCGAGCGCTACAAAGTCCATTTTATTGTAAAAAAGATATGCGAGTGATTGTAGCTGATGCACGAAAGTCAACGCAATTGTGAACGACCATGCGCGCCTGCTCGAATGGGCAACCCGCCGTACCGCTCTGTATCGTCTTGATACACCTTGTACAAGCGGAATACAATGTCGACTTGGAATCATCAGTTAACATCACTGCCACTACAGAGCATGATGTACATACAAGCGGAGTACAATGTCGACTTGGAACCAGGTAACATCACTGCCAATTCTCTCTTTTCTGCAGAGCATGATGTACAAGCGGAATACAATGTCGACTTGGAACCAGTTAACATCACTGCCAATTCTCTTCTTTCTGCAGATACTAACATTGCAGTCACTGCAGGGCCCAGTGGTGTTAGGAATCACAAAGGAACCATACAGCACATGATATCTTTCGAATGTTCTGTACTCGTACTGTACATACATATACGTACCGTATATAATATACCTGGAACATTTTTATAACATCTCTAAGAGTTAATAGTACATTATTTTTTGTAAATTCTCAGGATGTACTTGTAATATCTCACATTAGTACATTAGTTTTCATAAATTCTCAGGATGTACTTGTAATATCTCACAGTAGTATATTATTTTTCGTACATTCTCGCCGTATACTACTCAGAATATATTAAAATCGGCTAAGTCCGAAGGCGGCGTGTGATGCGCGCGCATGGGCGAGAGCCGAAGTCGCCCCGATGAGGGTTGATCGGGCACGAAGCCACGAACACGAAGTCGGGCAGTCGGACACGTCGGCGGTCGGACATCTTGTCGAAGTTATTGGGTTCCAACATGGGGGCGGGGCTTATATCATATAATCCAATATGGCCGAATTAACCGCGCAATAAATATTTGACGTACCGGTGACAGCGCTAAGTTTTTAATAAATATGTGGCTAACTATATGCAACATATTTGTGAGTGGGCCCATACAAGCCCATCTGAGAGGAATTATAGAGAGGGAGAAAGTATTTTAAGCGTAGGACATTTGTTAAAATGTGGAAAACTTTTAAATAGCGAAAACGATCCAAAACGGTGACGTTTTCTAGGAATATCTAGAAAAAAACATTAATTTTGAAATAATATTGCACATGCTTACATATCTAAAACATTTCATTTATTTCTGAAAACGTGCGTTTTTTTATATCTATAAATATAACCTACCAGGAAATATGTAATCCGTCGTTTTGAAGTGACGCGAACACACTGTCGTGGTCTTATGCACAATTTTAACTTTGGTCACTTTTTTCCACGCTTTCAATTTATCTATTTTTTCCTTTTGACCGAAATAATTTGTCAGATATACAACACGGTCGTTTTCCTTTGGAAAGGTGTGAAACGTCAAATTTAAGTTTTTATCCGATCTGCTGCCACAATTTCTTATGGCACAATAAACCTTATACGTTCGGCTCAAATGAGAAGGCAACGTAACATGCTCCATGTTTTGATTAAATAAAATCACAAATCAGATATTCAATAAATTGCTAGTGTACAGTTATAATCGTTGCACATCTTGCCACCAGATGTCATAGTGCCTGATGTTGGAACCCAATTGTGAGTTGTGTGAGTTGTGTCGTGCACGCAAGCGAGAAGCGCGCGAAGACAAGAAACGATCTGTGAGTGCGAATCATGATTCGTAAATAGTGAATCCGAGCGAGAATCGGCTCAAATTAATGTCACTGTTGTTATTATATTTTTCAGACTCGACGACCAGTGTTTCCTCCGTTCATCTTACACGGACTTATCTCGTGTGTCGTTCTAAAACGTTGCTCAAACGTTGCGTCAGTCTCTCGCTTTTGCCTTTCGTTCACTTCTACATTCGTAAAGAACGGAAAATATTGGTAAGTTTATTACAATGATACGTAATTAGTAGATATGCAAACTGTTAAAAAAGGAATAAAATTGAGCGAGAATTTATATATAATAAAATACTATAAAATACAATAATATAATAAAATACTAAATTATATATAATAATATACTTTTATATTTATTTAATGCTGCAGTAATTGAAATAATTAGGCAAAAAACGATAAATACTAAAGTAAAATAATGTTATATTCAATAACATTATGTAATATTCAATACCGATTCTCATTCTATTTCATTTTTTTTCTGTACAAAGGAGGGGTGTCAATAAGGCCGTTTTTTGGACCACGTCAGAATCGTTCCAAAAAACTGTGGTATTTTCTTTCTACCGATGTAGCTCACAATTTCCTAGAACCGTTTGCTGTCCGAGCAATTAGAGGCTGAAAACGGGCAACTTGAAACCTAAAAAATCAATGGAGTTTTTCACATGGTGGTAGTGCTGGTCTCATTTCAGCATGTCATTGTTGGGAGGGAGGGAGGGAGGGAAGAAGAAAGAGTGAGAGAGAGAGAGAGGGGGAAGGGAGGGGCGAGAGAGAGAGAGGAGGGAGAAAAGAGAGAAAGAGAGAAAGAGAGGGAGAGAGAGAGAGAGAGAGGGAGGGATCGCTCGAAAAACTGTGGTATTTTCTTCCTACCGATGTAACTCACAACCTCCTAGAACCGTTTGCTGTCCGAGCAGTTAGAGGCTAAGAACAAGCAACTTGAAATCTAAAAAATCAATGGAGTTTTTCATATGGTGGTAGTGCCGGTCTCATTTCAGCATGTCATTGTTGAGAAAGAGAGAGGGAGGGAGGGAGGAAGGAAGGTAGAGGAGAGAAAGAAAGAGAGAGAGAGAGAGAGAGAGAGAGAGAGAGAGAGAGAGAGAGAGAGAGAGAGAGAGAGAGAGAGAGAGAGAGAGAGAGAGAGAGAGAGAGAGAGAGAGAGAGAGAGAGAGAGAGAGAGAGAGGAAGGGAGGGAGGGAGAAAAAGAGAGATAGGGAAAAGGAGGGAAGAGAGGGAGAGGGTGGCAGAGGGAGAAAGAGAGAGGCAGACCTGGTCCCTCCCGTCTGGTTTCCGTCATTCTCCCTTTCTTGCTCTCCCTCTCCCCCTTCTCTCTCACTCTCCCCCTCTGCCTCTCTCTATCCCTCTGTCTCTCCCATTCTCTTTCTCTTTCTTTTTTTCCTCTACCTTCCTCCCTCCCTTCCTCCCTCTCTCTTTCTCAACAATGACATGCTGAAATGAGACCGGCACTACCACCATCTGAAAACATATAGAGACATTTTTTAAAAGTGCGCAAGTAGAAACCTGCATATTACTTCTTTATAGTTTTTAAGTGTGCAAGAATAAACCCTAACAGCACGATATATTGCAGCAATCTTGCAGCAATCTTGCACGGCAAGCTTGCAATATTGCATGCAATATTGCTGCAATGCTGCAGCAATCTATCTATGTCCTACCCTGGGCAATATTGCTGCAATGTGCAGCAATGTTGTGGCAATATTGTCGCGCAATTTTGCTGCAATGTGCAGCAATGTTGTGGCACATTTCCAATATTCACCGGGATAAAAAAAATTATTTTTTTTTTAATTTTATTACTATTTTATAACTAAAGGAGGGGTGTCAAGAAGGCCGTTTTTTGGCCTACGTCAGAATCGCTCCAAACTGTGGTATTTTCTTCCTACCGATGTAGCTCACAACCTCCTAGAACCGTTTGCAGTCCGAGCAATTAGAGGCTGAGAACGGGCAACTTGAAATCTCAAAAATGGAGTTTTTCACATGGTGGTAGTGCCGGTCTCATTTCAGCATGTCATTGTTGGGAGGGAGAAAGAGAGGGTGGGAGATAGAGGGGGAAGAAGGGAGGGTGGGTGGTAGAGGGGGGAGGGAGAAAAGTAGAAGAGAGAAAGAAAGAAAGAAAAAGAGAGGAAGGAAGGATGGGAGGAAGAGAGAGGGAAAGAGAGAGAGGAAGAGAAAGATAGGAAATGGGAGGGAAGAGAGGGAGAGGGAGGGATCGCTCTAAAAACTGTGGTATTTTCTTCCTACCGATGTAGCTCACAACCTCCTAGAACCGTTTGCCGTCCGAGCAATTAGAGGCTGAGAATGGGCAACTTGAAATCTCAAAAATGAATGGTTTTTTACATGGTAGTAGTGCCGGTCTCATTCACCATGTCATTGTTGTGAGGGAAGGAGGGAGGGTGGTAAATAGAAGGGGGAGGGAAGGAGGGTAGGTGGTAGAGGGGGGAGGGAGAAAAGTAGAAGAGAGAAAGAAAGAAAGAAAAAGAGAGGAAGGAAGGATGGGAGGAAGAGAGAGGGAAAGAGAGAGAGGAAGAGAAAGATAGGAAATGGGAGGAAAGAGAGGGAGAGGGAGGCAGACCTGGTCCCTCCCGTCTGGTTTCAGTTATTCTCTCTCTTTTTCGCTCTCCCTCTCCCTCTTCTCTCTCCCTCTCCCCCTCTGCCTTTCTTTATCTCTCTCTCTCTCTCCCTCTTTCTCTCTTTCTTCCTTTCTCTTTCTCTCTCTCTCCCTTTCCTTTCTTCTGCCCTCTTGTGCTTCCCTCACCCTCTCTCTGCCACCCTCTGCCTCTCTCTCCCTTTCTCTCCCTTCCTCCCTTCCTCTTTCTTTTTCTCTCTTTTTGGTCTTCGCTACAGGATCCCTTTAAAGGGGCAACTAAATACAAAAGAATGAAAGATAGGGAGAGGGAGAAAGAGGAAAAGAGGGAGAAAGGGAGAGAGAGGGGGGAGATAGAAAGAAAAAAAGGTGGGAGGAAGATAGAGAGAGAGGAGGCAGAGGGTGGCAGAGAGAGGGCGAGGAAAGCAGAGGGGGTAAAGAAAAGGAAAAAGAAAAAGAGAGAAGAAGGGGAAAAAAGAGAGTGAGAAGGAGAGAGGGAGGGAAAGGGATAAAGGGGGCAAACGAGGAAAGGAAGAGAAAAGAGAGAGGGAGAGCGAGAAAAAGAGAGAATGACGGAAATCAGACGGGAGGGACCAGGTCTGCTTTCCTTCCCCTCCCTCTGTTACCCTTTGCCTTTCCTCCCTCTTTTCCTTCCCTTTCTCTATCTCTCTTTTCTTCTCTTCCTTCTCTTCCCTCTCTTTTCCGTCTTTCATTCTTTTCTCTCCTTTTTTCTTTCTCTTCTCTACCTTCCTCCCTTTTTTCCCTGTCTACCCCCTACTTTTCTCTTCCCCCTTTACCTTTCACCTTCCTTTCTTCTCCCTCTATCTCCCACCCTCCCTTCCTCCCTCTCTCTCAACAATGACATGTTGAAATGAGACCGCCACTAACACTATATGAAAAACTCCATTGATTTTTGATATTTTAAGTTGCCCGTTCTCAGCCTCTAATTGCTCGGACAGCAAACGGTTCTAGGAGGTTGTGAGCTACATCGGTAGGAAGAAAATACTACAGTTTGGAGCGATTTTTGCCTCCCTCCCTTTCCTTCTACCTCCCCTTCCTCCCCCTCTACCTCCCACTCTCCCTCCCTTCTTGCGTCCCTCCCTCTCTCCCAACAATGACATGCTGAAATGAGACCGGCACTACTACCATGTGAAAAACTCCATTTTTGAGATTTCAAGTTGCCCGTTCTCAGCCTCTAATTGCTCGGACAGCAAACGGTTCTAGGAGGTTGTGAGCTACATCGGTAGGAAGAAAATACCACAGTTTTTTGGAGCGATTCTGACGTAGGCCAAAAAACGGCCTTATTGACACCCCTCCTTTAATGTCACTTTTGTTATCATATTTTTCAGAGTCGACGATCGACGTTTCCCCTGTTTATCTTACACGGACGTACACGGACGTGTCTCATGTGTCGTCCTGAAATATTTTTGAAACGTTATTGCTGACGCAACGCCTTTTGTGCATTTCATTTATAACGAACGAAGAAGATTGGTAAGTTTATTACAATAACACGTAATTAGTAGATATGCAAACTGTTAAAAAAGGAATAAAATCGAGCGAGAATTTATATATAATAAAATATACTTTTATATTTATTTAATGCTACAGTAATTGAAATAATTAGGCAAAAAACGATAAATACTAAAGTAAAATAATGTTGTATTCAATAACATTATGTAATATTCAATACCGATTCTCATTTGATTTTATTCTTTTTTTAATAGTTTGCACATCTACTATAATTACGTATTACTGTAATAAACTTACCAATCCAAACTTACCTTCTTCGTTCGTTATAAATGTAGAAATAAAATGCACAAAAGGCAAAACGTTGCTGACGCAACGTTTCAAAAATATTTCAAGACGACACATGAGACATCCGTGTACATACGTCCGTGCAAGATAAACAGGGGAAACGCCGATCGTCGACTCTGAAAAATATGATAACAAGAGTGACATTAATATTTGTACAGATTCTCACTCGATTTTATTCCTTTCGCAAATGCTACGATGTTAATGAAAATATACCATATTCTATATTGTCTTTCAAAGTTCGGGGCTAAATTTGAGATTGATTTACAATTTAGATAAAAAATTGTACGACCAAATTTCAGCTCCGATTAAAATATGGTTATCCCATGCCAAGGAACGTATGACGAGAAACAAAGAATAAGAAAAAGAAAACGTGCCTTTGGAAAACGTGCCTTTGGAAAACGTACGTTAGATTGTAAACGATGCAGTAATTAATATGAATATTTATCTTTTTGCGTAAGAGTCATCAGATTAGTTTAGTAGCAACATGTTTTCTTTCTTAAAAGTTTTATTTTTTAAATGTTGGTCTTCTTTGCAATATTGTCGAGATGCTGTAGCAACATGTTTCCTTTCTTAAAAGTTTTATTTTTTAAATGTTGGTCTGCAATATTAGTTTTCCGTGTATAGGAATTAAGTGGAAGTGATTGATTGTATAGGATAGATATGAACGATATTTTCATTCATGATGCGTATCGATATGATACTTTCAGACTGTATCACTCATCTCTAGTATAGGATAAACAAAATAATAATTACTTACGCGACGTAAATGATTATACAGTTTTCCAGATAAATATGTTAATAACTACTCTTAGTTATTTAGAGAGAATCCTAAGGTCATTGCCTCACTGTGCCAGTATTATCTTGCAATTCTGCCGTAGTGACACACTGCCCGCGTTGGTCCAGTTTTGCATAGAGAACTTATTTAATATGGTTCAGCGTAATGCAAAAAAAACCAAAAATCTTTAATTTTAGTGTTATATGTAGATAATCGCGTTAGCAAAATATTAAGTATTATTTCGGATAGGTATTATTCTCGTAAGAAAAGTTTCATATTAGAAAATATGAACGGGGACAGTTTCGCCCCGGAGGCAAGATTTGCGATTTTTGCAAACTACGTGCATGACTCGAAGGACCAGGGGAGGTGTGTATCGTCTCCCCAAAGTGAATTAACGTAATTAAACAAATGCGACTCACCGTTCGGGAGGCCGTCGTCTCCTGGAGAATTCGTCCCTCTAGTAAGCTCGTGGGCAGCACGTGCAGCAAGCGCAGGCAAAGGCAGCAATGCAAGCAAAGGTAGCAAGCAAGGCGGCAAAGCAGGCAAAGGTGGCAAAGCAAGCAAAGGCAGCAGGCAAGGCAGGCAGAGAAGGCGATCGCATTTCCGGAGAACGAGGTCTATGTGGCCTCCCGGATGTTCGAGTGTGCACGTATAGCGTGTGCACCCCGAGACGTCGTGACGATGAGCGGATGTGCCGCACGGCGGCTTGACGATGAGTAGGCCGTAAGACGGCTCTGGCCAAAATGTATGTTTGCCGTACGCCGGCTTGACTCACAAAGTGTATGTGCGGTAGGACGGCTTGATGACGAATGAATTGTCCCCGCGGTCCTGGAACATGTCGCTGCGGGCGAGTAGTTGTTCCCTTTACGGGGGGAGTGGATGCCGTCGGCGGATAGGCGATGGCAGCACCGACAAGTGAGTCGCATGATTTGACTGCTCGCAATCCGCCGACGTTTCGCACGAGAAATATAAACGACTTATGACTAAGTATGAATTGTATACAACTACATGAACATAATACTAAAGACTACTCTATATACAAGGCGATACGCGCCGAACAAAATAAGAACCTTTAGTTAAGCGTATGTCACACGCAATCAATTTTACACTGACCGTTAAACGCCTATTTTTCTTACGTTTTACGTTTTTCAGCTAATGCACAACGAGCTGATATACTTACATTTAGAATTATTCACATTTAGATTATCGAAACATTTAAAACGTTTTGTCTGGAGGAGCAGCTTATTTGTTTACTTTTCTAAACGCGAGATGCATTCCATTTATCGTTCCTGTTTCGCGTGTTGCTTCTTGTTCCCGTAAAACAGATTGCGTGCGACGACAAAGTGTTTGGAGCATACGTTGGAGTCATTTTGTGATACCAATTGTGTATTTGTGCAATACGTACCAATAGCTCAACGAATTTTGCTTCGTCTTTTCGTTTTGTAATAGGTATGTTTCGTCGAGAGGATGAATCCGGTAATCTATTATTCTATAGCAATTCTCTCTATCACGTATGACACTCGAAGTGACATATAAGCATTAAACTCGGCGTTATGGCGGTATTAGTTGTCAGTATTAAATATTATTGTAGTGTGTAACGTACACACATTGGTAATAATTTACAATGCACATATAAATAAACATAAATTTATAAAATATAAAAGAGTACCAATTATTTTATCCTAATCGAACGTAATAAATATATATCGTGTATATTCTATCCTTGGTTCTATATTGATACCTGAGATATTCTTGGTATTTACTGCGGGATATTCTCAGTAGATACTATGAACTAGGTGAGGCGATAATAGCAATGTTTTGAGTATGTTCTCAGAAAATCGTAGTACGTATCTCGAATGTTGTGAGAATATACGCAATCTACTGCTGAGATATCCTTCGAACATTCTCAGTATCTACTTGTGCTGTATGGGGAGTGCAACCGCTACTGAATCATATTTATAAAGCTACTCAAACCACGAAAGATTTGTCTGCTCATACACCGAGAAAATTAAAGGCACAAGCAAAAATTAAAATGCTAAAAAAAAAAATAGAAAAAGTAACAAAAAAAATGCCGCTTTGCATGAAATAATTAAAAAAAAGCACATGCTAAAGATCAATTTTTGGAGGACTGTGAAAAATTTCTGCCACCGCAAATAGAAAAATGTCATACAAAAATTATTAACAGAAGCTGAACTAACAACATTTAAGCACCCATGCAGCAGGTTTCCACATTTATACTTAAAAAAATTATTTTTTAGAATGCGGTTATATTAAACGTTGAAGTTTATAAATCGTAACTTTTTCTATTATCCAAAAATCCAAATAAAATGATTATTTGGAGACACGAATAAATATCGTCGTATATGTAAATACATGTATAGACAATAAAAGTAAATTTACAAAAATTATATTGTTTTTGCATTATTAATTTTAATTAAACTTTACCACGAATGTAAAACCTTTAACTACAAATAATAATCGGGCTATTTTTTTATAATTTCCACTTTAATCTCATAATTCATTATAATAGTTATTTCAAATATAATTAGCATTCGAGTAATTCATCGAAACATTGTTATTCTAGCAATTTCATTAATCACTTTTATTCATATCATTTTTTTTGTGTATTTCTACCTATAGGACCATATTCTCAATACAAATGAATAATATATACAAATCTTTATTTGCACATTTAACAAGTAACGCTACTCAAGTTTGTCACGCCGATTTTTTTGAAAGTGTGTACACATGTAAAACTTTAAAAAATATTTGTGTCGTATTTTTTCATTTTTGCTCATAAAGCGTTTTAAGAGCATAATAGGGACCATCCTCGAAATATTAACCTTATCAACCCTATGTACGTTATCCCGAATGGTTTTTGCACCAAAATACTGTCTGTAGAAGTTTTCAGGGTTTTCTGGTCTGTATTTTTACAAAAAATTGACGTGCATAAACAAAAGGATTATTATACGTAGAATTGAGAAGGTTAATATTTCGCGAGGGTAGTTTCTACTCTTAAAACGCTTTATAAGCAGAAATAAAAAAAACACGACACAAATATTTTTCAAACATCTACATGTGTGCATAGTTTCAAAAAAATCGGCGTATGACATTTGGGCAGTGTTACCTGTAGATACAACCCGGACCCCTTTAACCGTTGATACGTCTATGGGTCTTCCAAAAACATGGCGGCAAATTGGAAACTATAAATCAACGGTGCCGACAGAGAGTGAGACGGTGCGATCCCATATGGTACGGTGCAGCCGATAGCTGCAATCGTGTCACCTGTCGAAACGCCGAAGCAACGCCCGATCGTGATCGACGACCAAATCTTGCCGGAGCCGCTGATCGACCAGCGACGGGCGAAGCGAGGGAAAAAATCGATCACAAAGGCAACAACGAAGCGCAGCGACGAGCGAGCCAGCCCGGAAACTTATAAGGCGCAGAAGCGTATGGTGCAGGCAGCGCTGCGAGACGCGGCCACAGTAGGGGAACGCATCGACGCAATGAAACGCGGAGTGAGCGTATAATAATGTAAAATTGATTCACGGCGAATAAAAATGAATTCCTAGTTCGTTAAGTGCACAGCATAGAGATGAAGTTCGTAGCGATAGGTTTAACGCGTAGATTAAGTTAAGCAATACGTCCGAAGAAAGCTCTTCGGGTCATTTCAGAAACAGTTAATTTCGTTTAAAAGAAAAAAGGAAGTGGAGAAAAGTAGAGACGTCAAAAGAGTAGTTGATTTCATTAATGGCGCACGAACACGGTTTGGTTAAGCAAAGGGTTTTGTTCGTTTATGGTTAATCATCGAATAAAGAAAATTTGGATTAAACGAATGCTTTGGGTTTTTTTTTGTTTTGCAAACGAGTTAGTTTCCTAGTAATTGTGTTTTATTGATAAGATATAAGTCCGATTGAGAATCACTGAATCGAATTCTTCGCGAAAAACTTAAGGTCGGTTCACACGACAACGTGGTAAGCAGAACAAACGAAACGCGAAATCGGCTTACCACACACCGTGGTAAGAGTAATGAACGAACCGTCGAACGAATCAAGAATCGAACGACGCGAAATGGTGATCGAAGTCAACGAGAACGCGACACGACCATCGACGGTCGGACAAGAGGCGCGAAACAAAAAAAACCGCTTATATACTACCAAACGTGGTAAACGAATCTAGCTAACCAACCGCGCGACCGGAAAGATCTCGATGCGAGGGAGATAAGGCCGAACAAAGTAATTGATTACCGTCGGCAAACAAGGTCGCGTACGCGCGAATGGCGAAATCCCCATACCACGTACCATGGTAAGGGAAATAGGCGAAGCACGAGCCCGGCGGGCAAAGTAAAAACGCGAACATGTTGCGAACGTCGCGGACACCCTAACAAAGCGAACAAATAACCGACCCGCAGGGTAGGAAGCAACACGTCGTATGACCGAGCAACGCGATAAGGGCACCACCGCGTCAATCAGGAGCAAACTCGAAATCCTGATGAAACTTGCGTGGGGTTACCGAAATACATGAGCCAACCAAGTTTTGCAACCCCGAGAAGCCTGGGGGCAAAGTTGTCACTATGACAAAAAAAGGGCAAACGCAATAGGGATCAATCGGCTTGAACGAGTAGCGTGGCGAGCCGAACGAACGAACCAACGATCGAATCAAGTAATTATCAACTTGGTCGACTTACAGAAACGGCAAACGTAACGATCGGCCCGGTGAGAGATACGACAGATGTCCCAGACTGGGGGATATTTCAACCATGCGAGGGTGGTAGATCAACCGAGCGATCTAACGAGTTCCGCGGCGGATTAACGTTGAGAAAAGCGTAACGGGGATTCGAATAAAGCAGATCCACCGTCGATCGGCAGATCAGCATGCGCTAACTACGAAAGGTCGATACCACGCGGAATGGTATGCGAAACAGGCGTAAAGAACCAATGATCGTTAAAGTAACAATATTACCGCGATGGAACGGGCAACTGGATGCGAGATCCATCGGCAAACGGCGAGCCGAACGCACAGAATGTGAGAATGCGATACCACGGAGGCGCGGTTTGCGATATCGTAATAAGGACGGCCGTAGGGGCAAATAAAGAGCGCGAATAGGCGAGCGATGAAAACAACACATGCGGGTGGTCAATTGGCGTGACGAACCCACGCGAACCGAGATCGCCATACCATGTAAAAACAGGTTGCGAGGGGCGCGATACCCAGGTGCGCGGAGCGCGTGAGCAAAATACGAGCGAAGCGTTAGCGGCAAAAGGACAATGTAAACGCAGTGTCTCAGTTCCGAAAAGGAAATTAATTAACAGATTTGTATAAGCGAGAAATTAGCGAATAGCTAAAAAACCGAGACACTGGGTAGATGGGTAGATGGACGAGCGAACATTCGAAAACGATCGAAAAAAGTTGTTATTCCCAATGGGGGAAGAAGAGTCACAATGGGCCTATTGTTCGAGGAAATATCTGGCGAGATGGAACGCGGAAGCGACGTGCCACACCTGCCATCGGAGAACGGACAGGTGCGATCCAGATGTGAGAAGGCGGAGCAAATGGTCATAGTAGGGAAAACCAGCCCGAGAGTATAAAACCGGGGCGGAAACGACCATTCGATGATAGATTAGGAATTGAGATTCCGCGCTAGAGCTCGAGAGAAACATAGTCAATTTTCCACTTTTTAATGTAATAATTTGTTTATAAAATATCTTAAAATATTAAATATTAACTGCGCTACATATTCGCTAAACTAATAATAAACTAATAATCAATTATAACTTTGATTTTATATAAGTTTAATGCAATATACAAGAGTTTGCTGAGGCCCTGCTTAAGCGTCTACAAAATACGCTCCTCCGTGAAAGGAATACCTTAAACTAACTATTGTTTTACTTTTTTAATTAAATTATTTTACAACATATCTAAAACACACAATAATAATACTCACAAACATAAAATGATACACATAGAATTTTTTTATATTCTCTTTCTGAATTCATTTTGTTACTTCGTATTAGCAACTCCTCAATAATTCCCACGATTGTGTGGTAAATATATCGTAACGGAAGCGTCAGCTATTCAAATATTTACAATTTTAATCGGCTTCATCATTATGTATGTATTAAAAATAGAATACATGTAACACATGTAACACAGAAACTATAAATAGAGGAGATTTAGTTTTGACTTCACTCGGTCACATACCGCTACGGTGGAGCATACTCAGTCTCACATAGCCAAGCTTCCTGTGACTCAGCGTTTTCTGAGCTTTGTGCGAGTTGTGCCAGCGTAAGCGAACTCCGGTGCTGTTGGAAGGACGGATCGAGTCCTGGACGGCGTGCCAGGCGCGGCCCGGTGTCTCCAGAGAAGCAGGAGTCAGGACACCTTTCCAAAAATTAGAGGGTAAGAAGCAAGCTAAAAAAAAACCTAAAAAAAACGTCGACTTTACTCTTGAGTGTTTCACTTGCCACGGTGCTTCCACTTCCTATTGGTAACGTATATGTAATATTAAATTGTATTTGATTATTTTTTATTTTACATTTATGTCTGTTTTCTCAAAAATAAATAATGACATTTGTTGTAGAATTTGTCTGTTTCGAAAAAATAAAGATACTATGAATTGACCGAACTTATACAATCAACGTCGATGCTGAAGAAGAAATCGTAATCTCTGGTATTGCTGGCCGATTTCCTAATAGCGACAATTTAAAAGAATTTCAAGAAATCTTTTTAACAAGGCGGATTTTGGTTCGAACGATCATGGACGGTGGAATAACTGTAATAATTTCTTTTGCTTCCTCATAGAGGAAGCTTTGTTTTCGTAAAAAAAAATTTTTTTTTGTTTTTCTGAATGTGTTCAGAATGTTCTAAAACGTCGAAAAATTGTATATTTAAAAAATGTCTGTATGCATGTATGTGAGTGTGTGTGTGTGGTTTATGTATGTGCCAATTTTACCGAAATTTCTGTAACTCCAAAACTAATCAACCAAATCTAAACGAATTATATATGAAATAGGGGTAGAAAAATTGAAGAATATAATAGACTTAATAAAAATTGCTAATAATCAAAGGGTTCTTTTTTAATAAAATTTTGAATTTTTGCAGAAATTTTTGTTTATGCATTAACTTTCGCAAATTTGGAGATATTGATTTATTTCTAATTTTATTATATTTTTCAGTCTTTTTTACCCCAATTTTATATATAATTCTTTAAGATTTGGTTGATTAGATTCAGCTTCATATGCGGTTAAAGGTCCATAATTTTGATTGCTTTCTCTATGAGGAAGCCAAAATAAATAAATATAAATAACTATGGCTTAAAATAGAGGAAGCAATGCAGGTTTCTACTTGCTTACTTAAAAAATATGAGGAAGCAATGTACAAGTTTCACTTGCACCCTGTTTTTTATATGATCTCATTTTCGCATTTTATGGACTGATGGTGATTTAATTTATTTCTCTTGTCGTTGAAGTTCTGACTGTCATTTCTATTTCGATTATATTATAAACTATGATATTATAGGGATAGGCTAAGAGCCTTCGTAGAAAGAGATTATTTTGATTCAGTTGTCACCGCTGAAAATCTGACTATTCAAAACAAAGCCGAAATTTCCGATGTATAATTATATATTAGTTATTATAACGTTAACTTACGCTAACGTACGCTTTGTCAACCGCATTGTACTGTCACAGCCTCCTTTTACTTGTTACTTTTTAAGGCTCCTGGGTAGTCACCGCGGCCATATTGGATTCTTACTATCGAGGCGAGGAATACACCCGATTTTGTTGTACATGCCATTTTCAAATAAAAAGACATTTCAATAAAACATCACTATAGATCGTTTCAGAACACTTCCGAAATTGGCCGAAAACTACCCTTTTCCCTCGACAATAAACAAACAGCCATAAAACGAAGCCTAAACATACGGGAAAAACAGCCGTTTAACGACTATCGAAAGGAGGTGAAAACGTTCTTTCCGCATGCAAAATCTTACTTTTCGGCCAATTTTACGACTTTTACGAATACGTTAAACGTTAGAGCACAAGCACAGAGCGAATAATAAAAAAATAGCACGCACAACAAAATAGGTTGTCAACATGTCACAAGACAGAATTCTCCATTGGAGAAAGTGAGAGGAGAGAGTTCTTATTTCTGCCGCGACGGTACGGCGCCACCGTCAACGCGGAGTTCTCGGCTCAGGGACCAGGAGCCTTTACATATTTATTTCTTATATAGCTTATAATATATCCCATCAAATTGGTAAAGTCAACAATATCGAGAAATTCGATTCAGAATTTTTCAACATACCCGCAACAGAATCTCATATAATGGACCCTATGACTAGAATGTTACTCGAGCATACTTATGAAGCAATTATCGACACAATGCGGGTGTAAACCCAAAAGAATTACGGGGAACAAGAACAAGTGTTTTTACAGCAACTTCTCAGTCAGAGACTCGAGCATATTTTTCTTTTAAAAGTTCTGAGGTGTGATATATTTAATTATTAAATAAAACACAATTAATAGAAATTTATTAAAGAAATGATAATTATATGTGTAACATTTTTTATCGCAAATATGGAAATCTGTTTCCTTAGTATGTAAAGTTTAGAAAAAATTATACAACAGTTTTTAATAATTTTACAAATAAATTTGTGATTTGTTATTTATATATTTCAATACTTTAAATATATTTACAAACATGTATTGTGATTAGTTAGCTAGATTACCTATGACTGGATGCAACGTTTCTTTCGCGTGGCAAATACAATTTCTTACTGGTTGGGCATTACTGGACAATCGTATAATATTGAAAACTACATGTAGTTCAAGTATCTCTGCTATAGTGAAAGCTTACGAGCAGATTCGATCCGGAAATTGCGATGCTGCCATTATCGCTTCCGCCAGTTTATGTCTCAGTCCTTACGTCCAAATGCAATTTTTCAATCTAGGTGTGTATTTATTATATCTTTATTATATTGTATGTTACGTCATAAAAATTATTAATATTGTTAAGGTTTTGTTTGTTCGTTTGAAGATAATGAAAAGTCCGAGTGGATTTGATTTCAATAAAAGAAACTTTATCAGGGTAATTCCGGTATTTACGCCGCAGAAGTCAGAAAAAGTTTCTATTTTGAATTTCGAATATAGCTTCCAATGGAAAATCCATACGAATAAACCGGGCAAAAATATGTAAAATAAAAGTATAAATAAAACTTTCGCGCATCATTTACCGCGCTGGTTCTTAGTTAGCCCGGTTTATTTGTATATATGGATTTTCTATTTTTGATTGGAAT